>BGNK01004974.1:0-45728 GCA_003297005.1 Symbiodinium sp. clade A Y106 | reverse complement strand
TGGCAATGAGACCTCAATTCCGGCACGTAGCCCGTATCGTGCAGCAGCAACAGACGAGCAACCGATTCCAATCCCAGGTTTCCAGGTCAAATACACTTTGTCTCTGGAGGACCGCCCTGGGCCCCAAATCCCTAAACCCTGAAGCACAAGACGCTAAACCCAAAACCCTAGACCCTGAATACCCAAAACCCGAATCCCTGAAATCCCAAAGCCTGAACCCAAAGCAAACAGAAGGAGATNCAAAACCCTAGACCCTGAATACCCAAAACCCGAATCCCTGAAATCCCAAAGCCTGAACCCAAAGCAAACAGAAGGAGATAGACTCATCAACACTGAGCCCTGACTCCTATACCGTACTTGGAGGAGCATGGGACTTAGTAAGTCAGGTTATAAATAGCTTATATAAGTGGGGTTATCAGTATGGTTATCTTATTTATAACACCACTTACTAAGTCCCATGATCCTCTAAGTAGCACACTCTATCGCCCGTTGCCTTAGCACGTTAGGGTCACGAACTTCAAGCCAAGCGACTGTAGGATGTGCTGCGAGAATTTTTTTGTATTCGTCTTCCCTCGAAGACCACAAACATTCAGAAACACTCTTTCAGCAGCTTAAATTAGATGCACCCACCACAATTGCTAACATAAGCCCATATAAGCCCTATAGTTCATAAAATCCCGACAAGATTGGGCCAGAATCTTAGGTTCAGGGTTTAGCAGGNTTTCAGCAGCTTAAATTAGATGCACCCACCACAATTGCTAACATAAGCCCATATAAGCCCTATAGTTCATAAAATCCCGACAAGATTGGGCCAGAATCTTAGGTTCAGGGTTTAGCAGGTGTCTTCCAGAAAGAAGGCTGAAGTTATGACGGCCCCACCTTTCCCTACACGTCAACGTGCTCATTTACCCTGATGGTTGTTTCTGTGACGCAACCTTCGCGATTTACCAAGTCGAGGTTTTCGGGCTGTTGGGGATGTGCCATACAAGTTGGCATTCACAGTAAGATTTGGACCTTTGAGTGAATGATTCTTGCAAATCAAGCAATGCTTTAAGACGAACTTAACCTAATTTTTGAGGTGACTCAACCTGTCGATAAGAAAAGCAATTGTGCTTTTCAGCCCGGATTTGCATGGAATTCTCCGGTCTCAGCCTTTCAGGTTTAATACCTACGATGCACAAGGTAGGGCATATACTCACTGGGACAGTGATTTTTATCTACAGAAACCATCAATCTTTCAAGGGAATAGGGTGGTTTCCTTGCGGGAATCATGTCGGTTTCAGACCCAAGCCTACAATGCACAAGGTAGGACATGTGCCCTCTGGGACGGTGTTATCTATAGAAACCATATATCTTTTACGGGTATAGGGTGCTTTCCTTGCTGGAATCACGTCGGTTTCAGACCCAAACCTACGATGCACAAGGTAGGACATGTACCCTGTGATCTACAGAAACCATACATCTTTTAAGGGGTATATAGGGCTTTCTATGCTGGTTGTTAACCCAAACCTACGATACATATGCTAGGACATGTACCCTGCGGGACGATGTTTTTTTTGCAGAAACCATGAACCCTAGAACGGCTATAGGGTGCTTCCCTTGCTGGCATAATTAGGATGTACTTAGCTTTCGAAATCCTTGCTGGAATCATGTCGGTCCCACGAGATGCGACGAGCCCTTTTGCTTCGATTCTTATCTGCAAATACAACACGTTGGATAGGGATTACGACAGTAGCATAGTATTATTACATCTGGCTCCTCAGGAAATTCCGAGATCCAGAAGCAGACTGATCGATGGATCCAAGATGTGGATGATTCGGGTCTATCTGCCTTGCATTATTTACATAAGCGCTTTTTGTGCTCGGATGGCGATTGCAATCGCATCTGTTGCCGGCCATGCCAGCGGTCGAGGGTCAAGCATACCTTAGTGATGGCCCGTGGAATAAGGGTAAACTGTGGCTGCTAAATGAGTGCACTCCATTATGCCAACACATCTTTCTGCCGTGCGGACATTTCAAATTCTTGGTGACAGGTGTTTAAATCATAAATTTAGAAGCCCAACCTAAATAAAGCAATGTATCCTAGAAGGACTATGGGACTTATTCGGATGTCGTGTGTGTAAAGGTGGACTTGCAACTGTAAAGCTGTGCAAGCAAGCTGACCTCATGCCGTCGTCCAAGCCGAATGATCGCACGATCCTGCTGTTGCAGGACCATTTCGAGAAATAGATTTCCAACGGGAGTGGTGGAACGGGGGAAAGCTTTCCAGTTTCAGTCTGATCTGTATATTGGGAGGAGCTCTATCGGCAGTTTTTGTCAGATGAAGAATATGTGGAAGGGAGATTCGCGAAGATAGCTGCGAGTCTGGGCATCGGCCCAAAAAAGCTTGCACGTGCTCGTGCACGTGGGCGAGCTGCTTGGCTGAATGGATGCCAGCTTGAATAGATTATAAACTATATGCATGCAACATCACAAGTATATGCTGAGGTGCCGCTGAACTTTTCTTTGGTGGATGTGGCCGGTACAACCGTGACGGAGAAAGATGCACCATATCTGCAAAGTATAGGTGGTGAGCTAGTCTTAATTTAACATGATGTTTGTAACAGTATCTTGCCTTGCATATAGCACCTGAGGTGGAGCAGAACGAGACCAACTTCATATTTCTCCGAAATTATTTGGGGTTGTTCCCGAATGTGCCCACGGCTCGTGAAAGTCAGGCTGCCCGGCATTTGCAAGGTGGGTTTCAAGCTTCTTTGGTTGGCTGCTTTTTTGTGAGGTTGCACTTGCAAGTCTTGCAGTGAATCACGGAGTGGTGAGCAAGAAAGCCACGAACAAAGAGATTCAGGAGAGGTGATTACCTGTATATACAGGCATTTAATACCTGTCTCTAGACTGCAGGACTGGGCACTCATCGAGTCAGGGCTCCACAGAGCCCTTGCTGCCTACGTTCACAGAAGGTATGCAGCGAATCCTGGGCCGAGGCCAGATTACATCCAGCAATTGATTGCAATGCTTTCTAGAAATTGATCACAGGGCCGGGCATGAGAAGATGGGAATGCTGAAGTGCATCGTGAAAATGACCCGTGGAGGAAGTGAGGCCGCACCCCAGCCCGAATTAATGTTTCCTTAATTATAATTATATTATAATGATAGTACGTAATGATTCGAGATCAACTTATAATGCCCAAGGCACCGATCGTGAGGAGCAAGACCGCTCCCACCGGCTCTGCTATGGACACAGCTGATACGCAAGTGGTGACAGGAGTGCACTGTGCGTGCATGGTGCAACTTTTGTGTGTTGCTTATAAAACGGGGTTTATGGTGGTTTATATATATTTGAGGGATGAAGGTCTTCGATGGCTGGGGTTTCGCAGTCTGTTGATCGTGTCTAGTCTAATTATAAATGAATGTACTCTGTTCTATCGGGGGTTCTTCCACTTTTGAAATTTAGAGTTTTGGGTTCAAGGGTGTATGCTTTGTCCAGGAGGATTTGAGACATGTTGAGTTTTTTTCGTGATTTGGGGAGTTATAAGGGACAACCATATGTTTATTATAATCCTATATTCGATTCCTGCAGGACCTGATGATGAGGATGCAGCAAGTGATGACGACGAAGTCATCGTGGTCGAGCCCCATGCGCATGTGGAGTTGCAAATCAGTGATGATGAGCAGGCAAGGATAGATTGCAGTTTCTGGTACATTGTATATCGAAGTTTTTAAAAATAGTGCTGGAGGACACGCAAGAAAGTGTGGTGGAAGCAGGGCCGCCTGTTCTGGTCGTGACCTTGGCCTGTGCTAGCAATCACATATCCATGTGACGACTGGGAATATAGTAAGGTGGCCGAAACTTCTGAATCGACCAAAGTGCCACAGCTTCGGAAGGCAGATATGTGCTCGGGATACCGCACACATGTGTATCTATTATCATTGTCAGGCTGTTCCACTTGGCAGCTGTGAGTTTAGCAGCTCCGAGTTTTTGGGTGCAGACGATGTTGCCAGGTTGAATTAAAATTCTACTTCCGTCTGTGCACACATGTTAATAATTTTAATATAGAAATAATTAAATATATTCTTGCACTCAGGTTCCACGGCCTGCAAAATCTCCAACACCATCCCCGACAAGATCATGTTCGAGGAAAAGCTTAAGGCGGAAGCGCAGGTCCCTATCTGCGAAGAAGGCAAGCTCAAGTAAATAGATAATTGTTTGCAGTCAGGGAGATCATGTATGTACTATGTGCAAAATGTAATATTACATAGGACGGTGGAGCTTCGAGCTCTCCCACACTTTGGAAGAATGAGCAGAAGATTGAGGAGATGGAGGAGGTACAACACATGTGTGTATTTCATGCCGAGATTCGTCATGGTCTCTACGTATGTACATGTGTTGATTTCATGATCACAGGTGAATGCTGGTCCTTCTCAGGAGATGTGGCAGAATGAAGAGGATGAGCAGGCAGATTTGGTGTCATTATACATTGCAGCCTCCTTGGCAACTTGTAGCTCCAGCTTGTGTATATGCCGAGATTCGTCATGCTCTGTGTACATGCTGACTTCACAGGTGAATGTTGGTCCTTCACAGGAGATGTGGCAGAATGAAGAGGATGAGCAGGCAGATTAATTCGAATTCGCTGTCATTAGCTATTGCAGCCTCGTTGTGCCTGCCTTTCTTGAGGCCTGGTTCTTGAAGCACACCCCGTGCAAGACAAATCCGGTTCCAGAGGCTATTATTATTATTCGGATCACATGTGTATGCTTGCAACCAGCTTGTTTCTTTTCATTTGCATTTGGCAGGTATCACGTGCCTCCCCTGTGTCAAAGACAGCATCAGCCAAAAAGACGAAGAAGCCAAAGACCCCCATCAAAAGTCCGGATCCAGAGGCTGTGTTCATACCTGCAACCACCTTCTTCATTTGATTTGCAAATTGGCAGGCCTCACCTGTGGCAAAGAGCTCAGCCAAAAAGAAGAAGAAGCAAAAGACCCCAATCAAAAGTCCGGATCCAGAGGCTGTGTATATGTACATGTGTCTGTGCACTTGCTTATAATTAAATAATAATATTATAAAAGGAAAAATAATAACACATGTGAGAACCTATGTGGCCATGGACAGGCAGTTGGCCGTGGCAGCCCAGATGTGTTCAGCCAGCCGATCTTTCCGCAGTCGACAATCGAGGTAGAAGAGGATTGTGCATCTCCGGAGAACTACAAGGTGCCTCTATTAAATTTAAACTCTTATATTATAATAACTTATAACATGTGTGGTGTAATCTCGGTTGTGAAGAGAGAGAGAGAGAGAGAGACAGAGAGAGAGAGTGAGTGAGTGAGTGAGTGAGAGAGTGAGAGAGTGAGAGAGTGTGAGAGTGTGAGAGTGAGAGTGAGAGTGAGTGAGAGTGAGTGATCATGATGAGTGATCATGATTATGAGTGATTGCGCGAGAGAGAGTGAGAGGCAGAGAGGATAGCTTTAAATATTGTTTCAGGACGATGGGAGGCTGCCGCTGACGGCGATACCATGGCCCGTCTGGTCGACGAGAGCAGATGCCTTGCAGGCCGAAGCCGATCGGTTGGTCAAGGATCTCGAAAAGAAGACAGGCCCCTTGGATACCAATGTTCTGGAGGTGGGACTCTGCATTGATTGTGTATTTTTCCGCTGCTTGGATTTCTGAGTTCTTGCCATGTGGGAAGGTGCAAAGAAAGCTTCGCAAAGATGTACGGGAGGGGACGGAGGGGAATGTTGAGGAAGGAGGAGAGGAGAAGGAGGAGAAGGAGGCAAAGCCCCCCAAAAGAAAGCCTAAAGCCAAGGCCAAAGGAAAAGCAAAGAGCAAACTCGAGGCAAAAGGAAACGAGAGAAGCGAAGAACATGGATTGTTGAGTGAGGCAGAAGAGCTAGAGCACGAAGAGTATGTAATTAAGAACCAGCTCCGACAAGAAGACTATGAAGATGCAGAGGAGAAGGTGACGGCAGCAGGCAAAAAGCACACTAAAGGAAAGAAGAAAAAGCAAGCGAAAGTGACCCATGATGATGCCGGTGATGAAGAACACGAAAAAGAAGTGTGCGAGAAGGCAGACCCTCCCAAAGGTGTGAAGCGCCGCCTGGATATCGATGATGAGGAGGCTTCTAATTATAAAACTAGATAAGTAGAAAGACCTTTAAAATTTAGATCCATGCTTTCATATTCTCAGTTGAGTTTCTGCACAGGAGCCATCCATGTCGAATGGCATGGAGGAACCCAGCGGGGCTTCTGCTGCTGTGGGCAAGGATGCAGAGGAGAAGGTGACAGCAGCAGGCAAGAAGCACACTAAAGGAAAGCAGAAGAAGAAGAAGCAAGCGAAAGTGACCGAAGAACACGAAAAACAAGTGCGCGAGAAGGCAGACAGTCCCAAAGGTGTGAAGCGCCGCCTGGATTTCGATGACTGTTCGGAAGCCGAAGGTCGTGATGAGCCCGGGGAGGCTGTGCAATTGACGTTGTCTGGTTCTAAATTTAAATAACTACAAAATTATAATAAAAATAGATAAGTAGAAAGACCTTTCAGGTGTAGATCCATGCTTTCACATTCTCAGTTGAGTTTGTGTGCAGGAGCCATCCATGTCGAATGGCATGGAGGAACCCAGGGCTTCTGCTGTGGGCAAAGTGAAGAAGAAGAAGTCAAAGAAAAAATCAGAAGGAAGGGTGCCAGGATTGCCAAGCACGAAGCGGCAAGGACCCCAGAGAAGAAGGAGAAAGAAGAAGACCAGGTTGATGATGAGTGCAAGGCTGATGAGGACACAGATGCCAATATAATTTATTTGTTCTGTTGAACATATGCGTGGTTTTCGTGCTTGAGCATATCTTATAATATAATACTTTATAATAATAATAAGAAGAATAGTATAATCCTTAGCTAATTATAATTGCTATATAGAGATTCACTGTTGTGAATATGATATGAGAAACTAATTATAATTACGATGTTCTTTTATTATTGCTATCTTGCACAGGAGCCAGCAGGATGGAAACTTCGAGCTCATGTGCCAACTGGGTGGACCCCGCAGCTCGCAAAGCCTAAACAGAAGGCGAAGAAGTTTGACGAGAACAACCCAATGCCCAAGTCAAGACAGCAGCTGGAGGCACGGCTCTGGACCTCATGCCTACGACGATTCGTATCTAGATGTTGACTTCGATTCTTAAATCTAGATCTAGAGTGTAGATAGAAGCTGATCATTGTCGATATATCATGGCCAGGCCAAGAAAGGCAACATTATCAAGGACCTCCGGCAACTGCGGATATTGGACACTGCCATGGTGCTGCCGACAGACTTCAAAGATATTGCGAGGCTTTGCTCATATAAGGTTTGTGCTCGTTGTGGTCGATTGTGAGATCTTGCTTTTAAACAGCAGCCACTTGCAAGCCAAGGTCCTTTACGATCAACCCGTCTGTGAAGGTGAAGGAGCAGGAGGGTGCTGCTGGTTCCACCTCCATCGGGGTGCTGCTGTTGGGATGCACATCTGATGACTGTAAGTTTTGATCCCTGCCGTTTGAGATGCAAGTGAATTGTCGCATCAGCTAAGGCTGTCCGGGAGCTTTTATATCCACCCGGTTCCACAAGATCGACTCGATGCTATCAACCTGCACTCCCCCCAAGAACATCAGCTCAAGGCCTGCATCCTCTCCGCAATCCCTAGCTGTATCTACAAAAAACCCTATGCTATAATAATAATTAAAACCTTAAACCCTATAAACCCCTTATATAGTTATTATGAAGCTAAATCCTAGGACGGGTTCATCTCTGCTCGAGGCTAACAAGAATGACGGGGTGAATATCTCTTGGATCAAAGGAAATTTGGGTGATCTCCAGAGCAAGTGCTCCAGCTGCAATTAGATCTAGACCATGTTTGCACAGATGATCAAATCATGGGTATGTACATAGAACATTCGTCCTGCATGCAAACACCATACCACATAATCATGTGCACGCCATGCATGCCTGCATATAATATACACCGGCCAACTCTAATTATAATTTGTGTGTGTGTCATTACGCCCGAATTCTAGCTCCTGTAGACCAACTCAGTGAACACGCAGTGACACAGGATGATGTTGGTGATGACGATGGTGTCTATTGGATTATTTGCATGATTGGTTTGTTATATTTTTATTATTATTAAATCATAAGCCTGAATTATAATGATAGAATAATAATTGTAATTATTACATGTTATTACCGTCTGTTCCAAGGTTCAGGCTTGCCAAGAAAGTGGCGGGTTGGATGAAGCCACACTGGCCACGTCCAGGGCCCAATCGTAGCTAGGACAGGTTCGCCACGTGTCCCTTGGATTTGCGCTGGTGTGCAGCAGGGATGTGCAGGTAATGTCATATAATACCCTTCTAGTTAAAATAGCTGTATGCACTTGCTCTAGAATTGGACAATCTCAGGGCAGCTTTACCAGATCGCTTGCTGTATGCCAAATTCGGACTGGGATAGGATCTTGTTGACTTTTCAACGAGAAAAGTGCTCTGATCTCTGCTGTGTGCAAGACGGCATCTAGCCTGCACTGCAACATATGCTTATGCTGGGTGGCAATCATGTGTTCGAATGCATGCAACTGGTGGGCTGGAGAGTGAACCGGCCCGAATATATCAGGGAGAAACCTTGAGAGGGCAAACCATGGATCAATTTGTGCAAAGAAGCCCATTGTCGTTGTCGGTGTCAGCAGCCGCCCTCCTGGTCATGATGGGGGCACCCGAAGTCTTGTAGCTCAGCTGAACATGATGAGGTGAGCCTATGTTGCAGTAGATAATGTGTTCTATTTGCTTATTATATGCTGCTACCTAGACAAGGATCCAGCTGGCAGACTATGTGGCCCAGAATTCGCCACCATCCATGAGCTTTCGGGTCACAAGCTTATATTTCTGTGAGTTCGCAGGCTGAGACACATAGTGGTACATAATAAAATACATTCGGATCTAGTTTGCCTCACTGGGGCTACCCAGGACCTTATGCACTATGACATGTTTGCTGGGTCGAGAGGTATGCAACGAGCATACTGTGCCTTGGTGCAGTATGTTAGATCTGTCTAGCTCAGGGATCTATGCTATGTTTGTTTTTTCCTAGCAAGCACATCTGGCTCAGGTCGTCAGGGCATCAGAAGGCTGCTCATCTGCAGATGCTGGCATTGTCGAGTGCAGATCGGGTTAGGGTTTAGCCGGGTCCGGTTTAGGGTTTAGGGTTTAGGACCCTAAACCCTATATAGTTAAATACCATTGCATGTGTCAATTGTCAATATTAATAATTGAATACAACTGCCTAACCCTAAACCTTGAACTAAACCGTAACACTAATGGGGGGGGGTGTGTGGCCTCAACTTCTGATTCTTTGAAACTTGATGCTTTAAAACTGGCCTGGCAGCCAAGTGACTACATGGATATGCAGCATCGTGCAGATGATGATATTTGCACGCCGCTCCTTGGATGCAAGTCGCTGGCTGCAAGTTTTAAATTATAATATACGCTTATAACAATCACAATGTCCTGGCCTCATCCGCTACTAAGGATTGGTATGATCTCAGCTGTTCGATGTATCCTGAAGCTGAAGCCCTTGGCCCTGGCCACTATAGGTTTGCCCTGCTCTTCCTTCGTCTGGATCAATGCAGCAACTGCTAAAAGATCAGAGACTAACCCCTTCGGGAATGAAGAGCTACCACATGTTTCCCAGGGAAACAAGTTTCTTGGATGAATGTACCCGGGTTACAGGTTAAGTTGGTATGGGCATTCCTGTATAATATCTAAGGATAGCAGCACGTGTGTGCCTGCTGCTGTTGCTGCTGACATCTGGACGGTGCTTCTTCATGGTGGAGCAACCGTTCTCGACGAAGCTGGTCCTGCTCCCATATGTGAAACACGTGTTTGAGATGATCTCTGCAATGTTGCCAGTGCGGAATGTCTTCTTGTGGAGGCCTCTGACCATGTCATACAATGCAGACATAGAAGCAATGTTATAGCATGTCTGTGTTTCAACACAATTGTTGTACATGTGTCTGGCTAAGTTGGATGGGCAACTATGGTCACTTCAGTTGCAAAGGCTCCCGAGCCTTCAGCAACCTGTCGATGCCTCATGATCAAAGATCGCAGTCGATGAGTCGAGGATGCAAGCCATAGTTTAAGTTCTCTGATCCCAGAGTATATCCGGCTAAGGACCTTCATTGGACGCCTGACCAAGAAACTGTCCAAATCACGCCGGCAGAGGTTGAATCTTTCCTCAGATGGGGTCGTCACTCGTAGAGCAAGACGTGGGAAAGTAGCTGTGATGCTTGGCTTCGACTATGCTATCTATACTTACCCCACAAAACCCCGAGCCTACTTATTATTACCAAGGAAAGTTGTCATTCTAAATCTTATAGTAATAGTACACACATGCCAGCCAAGGACTGGATCCAGGCTACTCAAGAAGACCCAGGAGTATCCGAAGAAGTTTTGCAAGAAAGTATTGCAGCTACATGTGAAGTCCATCGAGTCTTGCCTGAATCCATAAGAAAGTGCAGGTAGCACCACAGTCGAATCGAATATAATGAAGTTGGAATGTAGCAGAAGCCCCAGCCCAATCAAACTAGATAATGTTCACCTTATACTTGCTTGAATCTATGGTTGAAATTAAAAATAACTAATAGGAACATCATTATCCTCATCCCCTTATTCAGGTAAAGTATAATAGGGATCCCAGCACTAATCCTCCTAAAGCCATGTTCCAACTTAGTGTCTTCTACTATATGGCAATATATGGATATATACCCCTGGTAATAACATTATTACTACATATATTGTGTACATATGCATCTAAACTAGTGGACTATAATATATATCATTAATATCATAAGTTTCGATACTAATTAATTAATTACCCGGCCCAGCAACCGACCCAAACAAAAGAAGCCTCTGCAACATTTTAATTATGGTACCGATAATCCTTTGTAGATGTTCTGTGCCAAGGAGCAGAACTTCAACTTGATTCACCGGAAGCTGGACTGTGGGCCACGGCTGCTGTTGCAGAAGGGGAAGGCTCGGGAGTAGCAGGGTTAATGTTGTCATTTTATTTCGTGAGGAGGTTTAGCTCCTATTAACATATATACATATAGGGTGATCACCCAATGACACACACACACTTGCATGCTCTCACTCTCTTTTTCTCTCTCTTCTACTGTCTCTGTCTCTGTCTCTGACTCTCTCTCTCCCTCTCCCTCTCCCTCTTCTCCTCTGCACAGAGTAAAATATATGTAATTAGCTATTTATATATGTGAGCATGTGTGTACTATGTATACATATGTGTGTATATATATATAATAACATGTAGCTACAGCTAAGCTAGGGTTTTGACGACAGTGAACCGAAGAGTCCTAGGATTGTTACACTTGCAGCAATATCGTTGCATTTATCACTGTGGCTACAGCTAGCGATGCAACTGAAGACAACCTTTCAATTGAATTACTAGAGCTAATTATCTACTTAAATAAAAACCAAACACTCTAAACCCTAAACCCTAGTATAGTCAAGTTCATAAGTACTTTCTGTGCAGGTCACACCACCATTTCAATTGAATTACTAGAGCTTAATAATTATCTAATAATATATAAGTTTCATTTTAAATAAAAACCAAACACTCTAAACCCTAAACCCTAGTATAATTAAGTTCATAAGTACTTTCTGTGCAGGTCACACCACCACTGGCTTGGCAGCACGCGGATCTCGAAGAGATAGCTGAGTTCCTCCGAGGGGAGCAAGCTCTGGGCCGATACAAACCTAATTTGTAATTGGATGATTTTCATGTAGCCATGAAGAGTGCAGGCCTCATTCAAAGAATATATATGGTTCGAAATATACTTTGTGTGTATGGGCCCGAGGGGGAATGTTCCAATTTCGAGGCCCTGCACTCCTAAATAGGTTCGAGGCATGACCCTGGAACTCCAAAGTTCGAGTGTGCGGCCTGGGATAATACCTCCTAGTGGCCAAGTGGACAGTCCGGAATGGGGATGGTCCCTAGAGTAAACCGAGTATCCTGCACAGTATCTTCAATCGCCGCCCTAAGCCACCCAGGCATGAAACCCTAAACCCCGAACCCTAAAAACCCTAAACCCTACGAGACTGAGTCTTTGAACCCATACAAATCTCTCAATTTTCAATAGGAATAGGAGGGTTGAGCCCAGGGGCCAAGGAGCGTGACTTTCGCGTGACTCTTGCATGACTGTGCCAAAGATTAGTATAGCTGTAGTACAGGAAGAGCGTGACTGTAGCGTGACTTTGGCGTGACTCTAGCGTGACTGTAGTGACATGCCTTGGACAGCTGTTGTCATATCCTGCTGCAGCATTTGTAGATGCGAGGATTTTGTGGACTTTTGGGTGGTGCTGCTAGTCTTCGAATCCTGACCTCTCGACAGCTGATGTCTGATATTGTAGTTCCGTCCACACCCATATATAATATAATATTATCCCAAGGTAATATATTCTGATCTGTCCTCTTCGGTAAACATGTCTAGCAATGGGATATCCCTTCAGCAAGCTTTGGCTGCCGCCGAAGAACTGCGAAAGAGAGCCTTTAAAGGAGATACCTAATAATAATAAGTATAATATTGTTACAATTATACTATTTATATAAGCTGACTATACTTTCAGTTCAACTTTATTACTTTAAGGTTTATAGGGGCTGGGTTATACCAAGGGCTAATAATATATATATATATATATATATATTTAGTATGATGCTTGTGAAACACGCAGGAACTGCTTTTGAAGAAGCAGCTCCCAAAGCTCCGGATCCGCATCCTGCCAGCGAGGCAAAGCCGAAGGCAGTCAAGCAGGAGGTGAAGACGCCAGCACGGGGGTGCAAGGTCGAGCACAAAAGCCCAGCCGGGTTAAAGGATGCTGTTGCTGGAGTGGCCCCACCTCAGGAGGAACTGGCGAAGACGCCAAACTCTAAAGCAGCACGAGGCCGAAGCCAGGATCGCACCCCGCCTCATGCACGCAGCAGCAACCGTAAAGCAAAGTGCAAATTAAGGCTACGAAGCAAGACCCCGTCGTCAGCAAGCAAACCGCGAGCCAACGCAGTGCCGAACCCCGAGCGGAGCAAAAGTGTCAGCCCAGCAAAGCCCAGCCCGACACCGCTGAAGCAGAGGAGCAAAACACACAGTCCACAAAGGACCTGCACAGCAGACTCCAGCAGCAGCAAGGCCCCAGCAGCAGCAGGCTTGAGAAGCAAGACCCCAGAGGCCGACCCTGCAGCAGGAGCCAAGCCCCAGCAGACACACAGCAAAGTGCCAACTCCAGAAAAGCCGGGAACCAAGACCCCGAAGACAGACCGCAGCAAGAGGCCAAGTCCAGACGAGCCCGCAGAATCTTCGAACTCCGCAACCAAGACGGCCAAGACAGACGACTCCAGAACCAGGACGTCACCCAGGACGCACCGCAAAAGGCCAAGTCCAGAAAAGCCGGCAACCGAGACACCCGAGACAGACCGCAGCAAAAGGCCAAGTCCAGAAAAGCCCGCAGCCAAGACACCCAAGACAGACTGCAGCAAAAGGCCAAGTCCAGAAAAGCCCGCAGCCAAGACACCAGAGACAGACCGCAGCAAAAAGCCAAGTCCAGAAAAGCCCGCAGCCAAGACACCAGAGACAGACCGCAGCAAAAAGCCAAGTCCAGAAAAGCCTGCAGCAAAGACGCCAAAGACAGACTGCAGCAAAAGGCCAAGTCCAGAAAAGCTCGCAGCCAAGACACCAGAGACAGACTGCAGCAAAAAGCCAAGTCCAGAAAAGCCCGCAGCAAAGACGCCCAAGACAGACCGCAGCAAAAGGCCAAGTCCAGAAAAGCCCGCAGGCAAGACACCCGAGACAGACGGCAGCAAAAGGCCAAGTCCAGAAAAGCCCAAAGGCCAGACTGAGGACCAGCAGATCGGGAAGAAGGCTAGGACCAGCAGCACACCGAGTCCAACCCACAGCATTGGAAAGCGCCGCCACAGCCGCACGCCGACGTCGTCCCCTGGTTCGAAGGCCAGCTGCATGCTCGAACCGAATATGCATATATATATATATAGATAGACATATAGATAGATATAGATAGATAGATAGATTGGTTTCTACATATTCAGGGTATATTTTAAAATACATATATCTCTATATATATGTAGTAATTTTATAATTAAGTTTCTATCTCCACTGCACCCCGAAATTATTGTCCTCTGGACGGCGGCAGGCCAAGACGAGTGATGCAGAGGCAGCATATCGGAGGAGCAGCACTGTGCCTTGGATGTATATAGATATGGGTCCTACTTGTTGGGTATCATGGAACTAAAGGATAACCTTTTAATTCAATAATACAAGGATTAGACGACAGGGTATCCAAACAAGGTTGAAGGTTACCTACTATACTTCTAGGGGGTATAAACTAGAAAATTAGTTGCAACATCGGGTTTAAAGTTTGAGGGCCTGGAGTATGTATCGTGCTTCAAGCATATACATGCAAGATAATACAAATCAGCTGCTAGCCTCTATGTAAGCTATGTACTTGCAATGTGATAGCTTCTGCAAATTTGTTGTCCCACAAATCATGATCACCATCATGCTACAAGTGCAAGGGATATTTATTGTGTGAAATTCGTTCCTGTACCGGTTATACTTATTTATTATTAGGGCTTATGGGGATGGTGTTTGAGATTTATAATATAAGGATGTTACGGTTTGGCCTGGGGGCACGAGGATACGCCTCATATCTGCAGGGCCTGGGATGCTTTACGGGTTCAGGTGCCAGGGGTCCTTAGACCAGGGGCACTTGCTAATCTCTTTGAAACAAAGCTGAAGGTATAAACCCCACCCTAAACTTTATAAACCCTCCGATCAACATCCCTTGAAATTATATACCTATAGTCTCCATTGTAGTTCCTCTTTTTGGTTAACCAAAATCTCTATTATAATAGGATCCTGACCATATTTCAAAACTGAATTATTAACCCAGAAAAAGGAACTACAATGGAGACTATATATAGGTAACACTCATGATCAAGACCCCAAGCCCTAGTAAAAGCTCCGTAAAACGCTACATGAGCCCTGGATTCCAAAGCCGAAGGGGTGTTCCAGAACTGGCCAATCCCACGGAGTGCAACCACATTCCCGCAGAGACTGTCTACAGAAATTGTATTACAATGTAATTCAAAACGGTGGTAGCTAGCCATCTCAAGACAACCCTAAACCCCTAAACCCCTGAACCCCTAAACCCCTAAACCCTAGAAACTATAAACCCTATTATAATAATTAATAATAACACCAAGCCCCATCAGGCCATGTCGGACCAGAGCTGGGAATCCCCAACGTCGATGTGGTCCGATCCTTCCTGGGCGAGGCCATGGACCAAGGAGGACGATTGGTGGAACTCAGGTTGGGATGGGAAGTGGTCGTCCTGGTCTTGGGGCCGGGATGACTCATGGTGGTCTAGCTGGCCTGGCTCTGGTTATGATGATGAGAAAGCTGTGCCTAAGGCTGAATCCACAACGAGCAATGCTTCTGATCGTGTGCATGCACTACTTCAGCGTGGCCACACCATCGACCAGCTCAGCACCGAGGACTTGAAGCTGATTGTGGAGCACATCGACAAGGCGAAGCAAACAGGTACAGATGATGAGTCTGCAAAGGATGCAAAGGCAAAGCCAAAGGAGGAACAGAAGATGGGGGATGAAGGACAGCAGGAGAAGGAAGGAGTGAAAAGTAAGGATGAAACAAAGGATGAGCGCCGAAAGAGGCTCCATGCACGTAACATGAGATATTACCGAAGCTTCGAAAGTTTCTTGGTGGCTAATATGATGTATATTGTAATTTACCCTATTCTTTGATTGGCAAGTCTACATGACATAGTTTATAATAACATGTCCCGTAGTAAATCATCATTGTTACTATAGATCTAGAAGCTAAGCTGCAATGTGCCCGCGTGAAATCAAGAAATTGGCTTCGAAGGCCAAAGCGGATGCTGGGCAGCGCTCCTACCTGTTCGAGGCATGGCTCAGTTCATCTGAGAACTGGCACAAAAGTGCCCTCCTGTCTCGTTTGCGGAGCAAAAAGAGCTCGACAGCTCGAGGGTTCCGGAAGTGGATGTTGCGGCAAGAGATGGTGGACAAATGGGGCGATGAGGTGGCTGATGATATGATAGAAGCCAAAACGTCATGTGAAGAGAAGAGCATGACGGAGATACGTGATTGGCCAGAATGCCCCACGGGAAAAATCAAGCAGTACCTCTGCCTTTTCGAGGACAGTGCAGAGGATGTTGACCAGACGGAGCTGGAGATGGTGCTGGAGGCTAACGCTTTGGACTCGTCGAGCTCCTCTTCTTCCAAAAAAAAGAAGAGAAGCAAGAAGAAGAGCAAAAAACACAAGAAAAGCAAGAAGCCGTCCTCGAGCCCAAGCCCGAAGAAGCCGAAAGGCAAAGGTAAGGGGAAAAACAAGCACAAGAAAGGCAAAGGCCTTAATGCCAAGGTGGGGAGCTGCATGTGGGAATTATAGGTTTAGCTGGAGGTTATAAATAGAATGGAATTTATATTATATCTAGGGGCTAGGTTGGGTGATTTGGTTGTGGTTATTATGAAGATTTCATTATCTGGCACAGGAGCTCTCCGCAGAGGAGGAGCAAGCGCAGGAAGTGAAGTCGAATGCGAACAAGGCAAATCAATTTTCAAAAGAATCTAGATCCTTGGTGTGATTGGCTTTAGGTTTCTGGGGCTTAGGGAAGCCTATTTGGGGTTTGGGGTTGAGGATTTATTATAATAATTAGCATGGGGAATCCGGGTTTGAGGTTATTAGGGGTTCCGAGTTCTAGAATTATGCAGGCTCTGAAGAAAGCCAATGAAAGAGTGAAGGTGGCAAGCAAAGTGAAGCAGGAGCAAGCCGTTGAGGGCATGTGGGGCCCTTATTATTAAGCTGCACCTAGTGCTTCTAGGTGTCAGGATTTAGGGTGTAGGGTGTAGGTTTGGGTTTTAGGGTGTCAGGATTTAATTAATTAGGGTTTAGGGTGTAAGGGTTTGGGTTTTAGGGTGTAAGGATTTAGGGTTTAGGGTGTGAGGGTTGGGGGTTTAGGGTGTAATAAGGATTTGGGGTTTAGGGTGTATAGTTTAGGAGGATTTAGGCCTTAGGGTGTAACACAGAGGGTTTCAACCTTTTTTTAGTAGTAATTTGTTATGCCACACTAAGGGGCGATCATCTTCTCGAAGCGATGAAGAAAGATGTTGAAGCCCAGGCCTATCTTGGTATAAATATAAAACACCATGGATATAAACCCAAAGAAAGCCGTAGTCTTGCAGACATGTTTCAGCTCAGGCAAAGATCCTTCAGGATGTACGCGCAGAGCTTCAAACAGCTGTGGATCATGATCAGGCCAGGCTCGGGATAATACCTTGGAGGATGCATGGGCAATATGAGTACAGGTGCAGTCTGGGATTTATCTGTACGTAGTCGTCTTCGAATTCGGTTGTGGGATCTTGGAAGTCATTCTGCTTGGGAGCTAAAGTTTAGCTGAGGATTGTTTGCAACATGATGTTAGCTAGAAGAATATCATTATTCCAATATTTTAGATCGAATGATGACGAGGGAATCTGAGCTTGCTTGGGTTTTGATAATATAATTGAATAGGGTATTTATGATATATATGGGTTTTCAAGCTTATTACTGGTTATGGGGCTCTATATATAGCTATAGGGCCCATAGGGTTTATTATACTTGGCATACAAGACTACAAGTTTAAAGCTATTAGTTATTAATACCCCCCCCCCCCTAGCCCCGCCCATTCTTGCTCCCAGAAAGATGCACTTCCCTCTAATCAAAAAAACCCTTGATCATTCTTCATTCATTCTTCATCCCTGAACACAATGATTATACAAGCCCTGGACCATATAACAAGTGCCCAGCTTAAAGTAATAATAAAAACCTTTATTATAAGCTAGCCTTGATTCTATACTGTTTATTGTAATGTTCCTAAAAAGATAATCATATAAGTATGATATACGCAAATTCTAATTCCCTGCTATTTATAATAAGTATTTCATCCCGACCCTCATGATCATCCAGGTTGATGCGATGGCTGATGCCACTAGCAGATTGAATGCCGAGACGGCCAAGTTCGAGACCATCCACAAAGATTTCAATGCTCGCAGCAAGGGCCCCAAAAACCCCAAAGGCGGTAAGACTAAGACTTGTAATTGAAAGGGTGCTGGCTTATGGTAGATCAGTGTATCACTACGTATACCCCGAGAAATTCAACTTGCACTGTACATTAGCTATCTATAGCCTAGCTACTTGAGAGCTGCCTGGGCCAGCATTCTGAAGAATCAGCTTGGTATATATTGCTGCAGTCTAGATCTACTTATTCATTTAGCTATATAGGGCTGCATCTCTGCTGTTTTTGCCTTGCTGGGGTCTAGGGTGCCTGATTTTGCAAAGATGGACTAGGGATAACCTTAGCCCTTCGATGTCACGACTGCACGTGCCTGCAACAAACCCGGCTCTGGAATCGTTCGACTATTGCACCAGCCTTCTTCCAAGCCAATCCCCAAAACTGTACCTATCCAATCCCCAAAACTGTACCTATGATCACGAACCCATATGCACAGAACCTCTGAAACTTCTAGCCTCCCTAGCGCTTATACTGTAATGTTATACGACCCCGGTCTTATAATTATAACCCGAGCCTATCTAGAAGCTGGGGGCACTGTGCAGCACCTTCTGCAGCTGTGTTTCTGTGGAAGCACACACGCCGCACCTCGGCTGCCAGCATGTTTAAATTGCTTCGAATTCTCCAGGTGACCTACGCAGTTCAGCAGTTCTGCTGGCAGTGCGGTCACGTGTGTGGGGTTTTAGACACATTGCAGGAGTGCTGTGCATTAGGCCCTGTTGAGTGCCGTGCTCTGCAATCCTTTTACAAGGGTGTAGATGTCCACACCCGCTCGCGAAAGTGTGTGTGCGATCATGAGGAAAAAGCTTTTGATGCCGAATGCATATGCCTGTGTTCGAATCGTCGTCATGATCAGTGCCATGAGGCCCATCATAAACTTATTACCCTATAGTCGCATGACAAATGCCAGGCAGTGATACTGATGATGATGGTGATCTCGGGGCTGGACTGTTGCAAAATATACTGGAGCGAGTATCCAATGGAGAACCTTGCCACGCAAGCAATCTGCAGCCAGGGCACTGATGACAATTGTAGCCCACATGTACAGTCGAGTATGATCACTCCTCAGCTGAGGCTGATACCGTGGGATCGGCGCTGACAAATGCTCGTGCCAGCTACGAGGTGAGGGGCTTTGGGAAAAGATCAGAGTATACTAAATTTAAACTAAATAGCCCATAAATAATGGCATCTACGTTGATTGATTCCTGCAGGAGGCTGGGCGCCACTTCAGGGGCAAAAAAATGTCACGGCTGATGCAATTCCAACCCGGCAATGAATCTCGCGATTTCTTCAATATCGTCAAGCTGCCTCTTGTGGCCATGCTGCAGATGCAAACATCAGGATTGAAATTTGGGCTTTATTATGTTTTTGTTGCTTTCGTTACTAATTATTTATTAATATTCCGAATAATATCAAACTACTTAACCCTGATCCCTGAAACCCTGGTCAGTATTGTTTCAATCATCGCTATTTAGATCCAGCAGAAGCTAAAATCCCCATAATAATTTCAGGAAATTGAAGGGGGAACTGCAATAATTGGGATCTATATACGCTAGTGGTTTATTTACGGCGGGGGTTCAAAATCCAACTATATATTTATGTTCCACCTGAAATGTAGTATAGTAACCAACACAGACGAAGTCGAACTTAAGCCGAGAACCCAAGGTACCCTCAGAAGTCGAAGTCACTCTCTACGAGGGTTTTGAAGGGGATGATCGAAGGGAAGTGCAAATGACAATTCCTGTGCTGGATCCACACGAGGTCTTGGATTACCTGCAGACAGAACTTAAACTTGAATGTCCAAAGGACAAAGTCCGTGATTTCTGGGAACATCTACGTGAGAATGGGAACCCCTTTGCAAACAACTTCCCCGCTGCCGCGAATGATCTGGAGCAGATGGTTCCATTCACCATATATGGGGACGAGCTGACATTGGGGAAGGACCCCAAAGACAAGGTGACAGGCATTTTCCTACAACTCACATTATTCAAACCGAAGCAAGCTCGGCAAGGTATTTGGCTTCTGGCAACAATACAGGATGCTTGTATGATCCATGAGAACCTGAAGACACTGACTCCGATCATGGAGCACATCGTTTGGAGTTGCAACCAAGCTTGTGCAGGAACATATCCAACGATGTCGAGAACTGGCTTTGCTTTGACTGGCTTGAAATCCAAGAAGGCAGGCCAAAAGTTTTCAGGTGATTCTCGGTTTGTCTGCGCTGAGCTGCGAGGTGACTGGAAGTGGCATGAGCGCACTTTGCGACTGCTGCGGACCCCGACATCGAAGAAGTGCTGCTTTTTCTGTGATGCCGAAGCTAGTGATGGTCCAAATAGATATTATGATCTTGAGGACAGTGCGAGCTGGCGACTCACACAAATGGATACAGCTGGTTTTCTTCGAAAGGCTCTTCGCCCTGGACAGAGGAGTATCGCGGCTTATGTTGTAAAGCTTCGTTCCAAGTTAAATTTAAAAGCTAATTTCGATCCGAAACTCGAACCCAAACCACACCGGTGCAATAAAGGTCCTCTCACACTGCTGACGGGCTTCGATGTCTCCATCGTGAAGTTCTGCAGCATGCACGTGTGTAATCTGGGCTTGGTGCACACAGCGAGTGGTGGGGCACTGTGCCAAGTCTCATTATATAAACTCCTTTGAGTATTTTTGTGTGATTCTGTTTGAACTCGTGGTACACCACGGGGTTCTTCGAATATTTACGATCAGTCTCATGCCTATCCTACATCCAAGGGAAGTCTTGCTACGCGAAGGGCACTTCGGGCCTTGCAATGGACATGACTCTATGAAACCATTGCTCGAATGTGCGTACTCTGAGTTTATGCAATGGCGCCGGGCCAACAAGATTCCTTGCTCTCAGAAATCATTCGCTCTACGCCACTTGCTGAAGAAAGCGCACGGGTACTACTTGACAACGAAAGCTTATAATGCGCGAGTGGTAATGCAGTGGTTGTCGGCAAAACTGCAGGAGGTTGCCCAGCATGCAGCTGCAAGTCCGAGCATCAAACTGCATTGCACGGCACTGCTGCTCTGCTGATCCATGATGTTTTAAAATGGAGTGTGGATATTTCCAGATCCGCATCGTACTTCTTATAGTTACACTATTTTATACATCCGGGGAGCCGAGGACCGCCTTTGCAAACTGGTTCTCTGGAACCGAAGCAGCGAAGAGGTACTTGCAGCTTCCATGGCAGTCATCAGATAATTTTTTAGCACTAATATTAAATAATATTCTGATTTTTACAAAGCAATTTAGATGCATGTGTCAAACATGTGCCCGTAGATCGATCCGACCTCAGGACACCACAACAGAGTGATGAGATTTATGCAAATGGCATGGTATTTCTGAAATGCCATCTGAAGCTCACCCAGCTATCTCACCAGCTGCTTGGCTTCGTATGTACAGTCCCTATACCCTATATATGTCTCCAAAATTATACCCTAATAATAATTATAAATTATAATTTTATAAATTCTTAATAATTAGTTATCCATCCCCAGGAGCCCCAAGGTAGTTTGACAAATTCATCAACTAAGGCAGAAGATTGTGTCTTGGATACTCAAACCCAAATTCCATGCAACTTGACTGTATATAGACATCGACCCAGTGACTGGCAATTCGAACCCGTGTGAGGCAATGCTTCACTTGCTGGATCAAAGCCACAAATGGCGCATCTTGTCAGGAAGTATGGTATGATTGTTTCCTTCAACATATGTAAAAATCGACAAGAGGGACGAATTCGGACCCTGAGGTTACAATACTCGATACAGTCATTGCTTTGCTGGGGAAGACGCGATGGGATGGTTGAAAAGCACCTGAGATGATATAGCATGGTGTCTACATACAGCTCCGGAAGCCGAAAATTTGAAACCCAACCCCCGAATTCCCAGAACCCCACTGTAAACCATAATCCCTAAATAATTATACAGTAGAAGCCAGAAAGTTGGAACATGGCTTTAAAAATTAGGAGGTTATAATATAAGTGCTAGGATACACTTTATAAATATACGGACATGAAGAGAATGATGTTCCAACTTTCTGGCTTCTACTGTATATAGTGTAATAATGTATGTTTGTTTGTCACGAGCATCAGATATTATCGCTTCCATCAGGGGTCAGTCTTCGGTCTCCGCGCAAGCCTGGTCCTTTCAATCGGCATATCATTCGTGTGGCACAGCTGAAGCTCATGGCGGCAAAGCGCCGCTTGACGCCGATCCCCAGCTGTCAAATAAAATATGTCTCATACTTCCTTTTTCCAAAGCCCGGAAATCGAACAAAAGATCAAATTTTGGAACCAATCTCCCAAAGCCCAGGCGAAAACGTCGACAAGGATGGAGCCGATGATCTGGCTCTGATGATCATGATCTGCTGTGGATGGCAGTGAATCCCGACCGAAGTCATTTCAATATTCAATATCTTCGTGGTTCGAAGCTGTGCGGCTGTTCCTTTGAGGGTTTGGGTTTGGCAGCCATTTTGCAAGGGTTGTTCTAAGAGTTTATATAGGATTTAATTATATATGATTCCATTATACTTTACGGTTTGGGGTTCCAAGGGTTCCTTCGCCAGGGATTTAGGATTCCACCCGAGGCTGTGGCTATTGAGATCTGAATCTGACGATATTCGATGGCTGTGCCCTGTCTGATTATAATTTTTCTGCTTGTACAGTGTCGTGCAAACGATCTGACAAAACAAGTGGTTTTCGGAGTGGCTTAGGTGCTGCTTGCACCGGATGCTCGATGATGTCGTGCGCGTAAAACATCCGGGGTCCCACTGCTGTTTCTGCAGCTTTGAAGACCCCCCCATAATACAACCCTAACTCAAAAACAAGCGGTCCCACTGCCATTTCGTGGCTCCAATGGAACAGTTCTGAATATCATACAAGACATGTACAGTGGTCCCACTGCTGTTTCTGTAGCTTCTATGAGCCCCCCTTTAAACAAGCCTGAATGAAAATAACACTAGTTCCACAGCTGTTTCTGCAGCTTTGTGAGCCGCCCTAAACAACCACTTGACATAAAAATCAGGGTTCCTACTGCTGTTTCTGTTGCTTCTGTGAGCTCTCCTTGAATTCATTGAATGAAAAGAAAGCAGTCCCACTGCTGTTCTGTGAGCTCATCTCAACAACCTCGAATGAAGAAAACAGTGGTCCCACTGCTGTCTTTGTAGCTTCGTGAGCCGCCTTTGAATGAACAACCCGCAGTCCCAGTGTTGTTTCTATACCTTTTGTAAACCACCCGGAAACAACCATATAATGGAAAATCAGTGTGGTCCCACTGCTGTTTCTGTAGCTTTATATCTCCATCTATCGGAAAAATCAGTGGTCCCGCTACAGTTGCTGTAGCTTTTCTGAGGCCTTCCCGTACAACCCCAAAAATAGGCCCTTGGCGCAACCTGCGGGGTATTTGAGAAGGTTGTGAACCTGCTCGTTTACCGACCATGTTAGAGGATTAGGGTTTGAGGGCCTTCGGGCAAGTGCTTCAGGGCTCAGGGTTTAGGGTCTATTGTAAGAATCCGACCATAGTCACACAAGTCTAGCCTCCGTTTGTGCAAGGAACTCCGCAACCTCAAGCCTTAAACTAAGTAGTAGTGTAGGCAAAGGTTTAGGGTTTAGGGTCTAGGGTCGTTCACTATAGGTAGACCCTAACAAACCTACATGTTTACTTCTGGTCTGGGCGCGGCCCGAGAGGCAGTTTAGCCATTTCGTGGGTACCCTGTTTAGATGTACCTGACCTAACTCCCTAGCATGAANACAAACCTACATGTTTACTTCTGGTCTGGGCGCGGCCCGAGAGGCAGTTTAGCCATTTCGTGGGTACCCTGTTTAGATGTACCTGACCTAACTCCCTAGCATGAACGGAAGCCCTGAAGTTTGTAAAGACAATGACAAATACCCGAAAAATCTGAAACCTGTCTGAGTCTGCAGCCGTGGCAGTGGTACAGCTTCAAGGCTCCTTTCAGCTGCAGCTGGCCTATAGTTTACTTGGCTCTACCAGGTTTCCTACTAGTGTCCGTTCCAGCATCAGAACCGAACGCAAGGAAAATGGGTACCCTTGTTCTTAAGGGGGCTACTCTCAGTACTGGGGAACGTAGTTTATAAGTTCGTCTGCGGATGAGAGTTTGGGACTTAGTTGTATGCTCCTCAGAAACTGATGTTGGGTCTTGAGGCTTTATGCTTCTCCGAAATCGCATGTCTGATGTTAGGTCTTCAGGCTTCGGTAGGCTGGGTTTCAAGAGACAGAGTCCACAATTGCAACATGTCGGATTCTGCGATGTACAGGTTCCGGAGTTCGGGCTTGTTTTGTATGTGGGGTGAGTTGGTTACTGAGCCAAATGCCAATCAACACCTCCTAATCATACTTCAAGTCTTATCCATCTTATGATNGCGATGTACAGGTTCCGGAGTTCGGGCTTGTTTTGTATGTGGGGTGAGTTGGTTACTGAGCCAAATGCCAATCAACACCTCCTAATCATACTTCAAGTCTTATCCATCTTATGATCCCACAGATCATATTGTGTAAAGCCACCTTGAGAGTTCCCGCTGCACACTAAAACCCCGAAACCCTAAACCCGAAGCCACCCAAAAAACCCCTACACTTACATCCCCAAGGCCCCGAACCCCTANAGATCATATTGTGTAAAGCCACCTTGAGAGTTCCCGCTGCACACTAAAACCCCGAAACCCTAAACCCGAAGCCACCCAAAAAACCCCTACACTTACATCCCCAAGGCCCCGAACCCCTAGCTTCCAAGCCTTAAACCTTAGCTGGGTTAAATACTATGCTATGTACTTGCAACAACCAAAAAACTTCCTCATCTGCTTTGCTGCAAAAAAATCCAGAACGGTCAAATTCATGAAAAACCCTCCGCATGTCGCTTTCTGTCCGTCAAGATTTGTGCATGTTGCATTACCGACCAAACCGAACAACTAGCTCAGAACTAACCTTAATTAGGCTTTACACAATTTCTACACATTTGATGTCCATGCTGCCTCTAACTTCCGGAAAAGGCATGTACTCTTAGTCTCCAAACCCTTGGCCTGTCTGTCCCATTGAATGCGAGCGGTCCGGGCACCTGTGCCGAGCAGTATTTCACTCTAACGGTCACCATCAAATTCAAAGAGCAAGCCGGCGACTGCCAGGACTGACAACACGAGAAACCGTAGTCAAAACACTCCATGCCGCAGCCTACTTAAAGTACTGGTTGCCAACCGTGCTTCAGAGCAACACAATGACACTCACGCACTCAACTCCTTCAACAACAAACTCTAATTATTAACAAATTACTATCTCCAATCTTCATGCTGACAAAGAGCACAACCACAATCCTGGGCCTGTCTGCAGTTGGAAATGACTGCACGGCCGCAGCACCTGCGTCGAAGGAGTTATTCTGACAGAAGGCGCTGGCATCCGTCACAAAAGCTATCTGTAAAATTACATTGCCAGCAGCCACTCACTTCATGATCCGAGACCACGCATGGCCGTAAATGTCCATGCTGCACCCTAATTTTTCGAATGTTTTCTGCCACAAAATTAACAAATTACTACCTCCAGCAACACTGAGACTCGTGATAGTAGCTTTTCTTAATCCACCACGCCCGAAAATCCCTGGCCTGTNAGAAGGCGCTGGCATCCGTCACAAAAGCTATCTGTAAAATTACATTGCCAGCAGCCACTCACTTCATGATCCGAGACCACGCATGGCCGTAAATGTCCATGCCGCACCCTAATTTTTCGAATGTTTTCTGCCACAAAATTAACAAATTACTACCTCCAGCAACACTGAGACTCGTGATAGTAGCTTTTCTTAATCCACCACGCCCGAAAATCCCTGGCCTGTCTGCAGCTGGAAATGAGCGCACGTCCAGAGCACCTGTGCCGAAGGAGTTTTCTGACGGAAGGCGCTGGCATCCGTCACAAAAAAATCTGTAACGTTACATTGCCTGCAACCACTCACTCCATGATCCGACACAACGCATGGCCCTAAATGTCCATGCCGCACCCTAATTTTTGCCTTGTTTTCTCCTAACATTAATACAAATTACTATCTCCAGTACCACTTCATGCTGACAGAGCCTCGTGATGCGAGCTTTTCCTATTCCCGCACAACCACAATCCTGGGCCTGTCTGCAGTTNGACTGCATGGCCGCAGCACCTGCGTCGAAGGAGTTATTCTGACAGAAGGCGCTGGCATCCGTCACAAAAGCTATCTGTAAAATTACATTGCCAGCAACCACTCACTTCATGATCCGAGACCACGCATGGCCCTAAATGTCCATGCCGCACCCTAATTTTTTCGAATGTTTTCTCCTACAGCATTAAAAACAAATTACTATCTCCAGCAACACTGAGGCTCGTGATAGTAGCTTTTCTTAATCCACCACGCCCGAAAATCCCTGGCCTGTCTGCAGCTGGAAATGAGCGCACGTCCAGAGCACCTGTGCCGAAGGAGTTTTCTGACGGAAGGCGCTGNCTGCAGCTGGAAATGAGCGCACGTCCAGAGCACCTGTGCCGAAGGAGTTTTCTGACGGAAGGCGCTGGCATCAGTCACAAAAAAAATCTGTAACGTTACATTGCCTGCAACCACTCACTCCATGATCCGACACAACGCATGGCCCTAAATGTCCATGCCGCACCCTAATTTTTCGAATGTTTTCTCCTAACATTAATACAAATTACTATCTCCAGTACCACTTCATGCTGACAGAGCCTCGTGATGCGAGCTTTTCCTATTCCCGCACAACCACAATCNAATGTCCATGCCGCACCCTAATTTTTGCCTTGTTTTCTCCTAACACTAATACAAATTACTATCTCCAGTACCACTTCATGCTGACAGAGCCTCGTGATGCGAGCTTTTCCTATTCCCGCGCAACCACAATCCTGGGCCTGTCTGCAGTTGGAAATGACTGCATGGCCGCAGCACCTGCGTCGAAGGAGTTATTCTGACAGAAGGCGCTGGCATCCGTCACAAAAGCTATCTGTAAAATTNGGCCGCAGCACCTGCGTCGAAGGAGTTATTCTGACAGAAGGCGCTGGCATCCGTCACAAAAGCTATCTGTAAAATTACATTGCCAGCAACCACTCACTTCATGATCCGAGAACAAACATGGCCCTAAATGTCCATGCCGCACCCTATTTTTTTGCAATGTTTTCTCCTACAGCATTAACAAGTTACTACCTCCAGCAACACTGAGACTCGTGATGCTAGCTTTTCCTAACCCGCCACCCCCGAAAATCTCTGGCCTGTCTGCAGGTGGAAAATGAAAGCAACCTGTGCCGAAGGAGTTTTCTGACAGAAGGCGCTGGCATCCGTCACNCACGCATGGCCCTACATGTCAATGCTGCACCCTGATTTGCTCCTTTCTGAGCCTCGTGAAAATAGTAGTTAGCACCTGTGTCTGACTTTGGCGGATGACGGTGTCCCAGCTTGAAGCAGATCTGAAAGACTGGGACAGACTCTGACACATTCACTGACTTTAAGACAGATCCCGCTGACCGCGAACGATTTTGTGACAGATCCCACTGACCGCGAACGATTTTGTGACAGATCCCAGACTGGCGCTTGCTAAAACACTGTCTACCCACTGACCGCGAACGATTTTGTGACAGATCCCACTGACCGCGAACGATTTTGTGACAGATGCCACCGACCGCAAAGGATTTTGTGACAGATCCCACTGACCGCGACAAAGTTTTGTGACGGCGGCCAACCACCACCGTCATAAAACCATATTGCTACACCATCTCTAACCAGACGCTCCGGAAACCCTTACTGGTATCATAGAACGACTTATTTCCAGGCCAGCCTCATCTCTGACTGCCGGAGGACGGCTGCTTGACACAAAGCCATGCCCATGAAAGGACCTCCGGCCCGAAGAAACTTGGATTCGGAACTTTCCTGGAATTCCCCTCACTATGCTGTGGAATTTCATGATCATGGGAGGACAGCCGGGATGCACAAACTCCACCCCTCTGGGAACAGTGAATTTTTGTGATGATTCTTGGTGCTTGCGAGAGTCTGGATTTCAGAGAGTCCTTTTTTTGCGCTCGGTGCACGTGGGACAACTTCATCTGTCAGAANACTCCACCCCTCTGGGAACAGTGAATTTTTGTGATGATTCTTGGTGCTTGCGAGAGTCTGGATTTCAGAGAGTCCTTTTTTTGCGCTCGGTGCACGTGGGACAACTTCATCTGTCAGAATGCAGAGCATGAAACACGAGGGCGGTATCACAAACTTAATGCTACAAGCGCCTGGTAACTCCTGAATGTGACAACGCCACGAAATTAAATTAGAAAGATCAGTTCAATATTACCTGCTTTNGTAACTCCTGAATGTGACAACGCCACGAAATTAAATTAGAAAGATCAGTTCAATATTACCTGCTTTCGCCTTGCTTCCCCCGTGTTTCAAGCATGCTACAGCTCGACCAGACTTGCGTCGAAGGCCTCTTGGACTATCGCAAGCCCTCGCTCCCACTCGACCCCTTCAGCCCACAATTTGGCCGCAGCATCGTACATGTGCTTCGTCTTGCGCCGTGCCCGATAGCAATCCAGGGCTCTGCGCTCGCTTTGATCCATGCGAGCTCGCTGCAAATGCAAGGCATTGGCTGCCTCGTGTGGAGAGAAAAACTGAAGCAAAACCAGCGAAACACCACGACACTTGACTTCTGTGACTTTGCTGTTGCATGGTAACACTTCGCCGACTGCTGACGCGTCACGGCTTCAACATTCGCAGGCGCAGGCGGCGGCCCGGCACCACGGACCCCACGAGCAACGACAGGGCCGGGAGCGAGGAGGGCCCTGCACAGGCTGCTACATATACTCTTTCAGTTTCATCAAGGCCGAAATATTCAACCTTCCCAACCTCGAGATTTCCAGTAGAGGTGCCCGTTCAACAGCGTCGTCCGCAATCCGTTGCAGGTGTTCGGCCGCTGCTCGCATGTCGAAGGGCGGCTGGCCTCAGAATCCAACAACTTATGCTTCTACTCCTCCCAAATCCCCGGCCTGGCTGCCTGCTGCTGATGGCTTGCAAGCTAAGTAGGATGATGCTGGCCTCTACCTACTCTGACTCTTTCTTGGACCTGTCACTTTCAGGTCTTAACACAAGGTTCAATTCAATCTTTCCGCTCATCGGGTTCAGTCTTGACTTCGGTATGCCGAGGGGCGCATGATCCCAGCATACTTCCGCCAGTGGTCCGCCGACTTCGCATCGACCGACCGCTCCACAGTAGCGACTGGACAAAACAAAAATTTGAATTGGCAGTAACACTTGCAATGTTCAGCCGTACGTTAAAGGTAATGGACATGACAAAATCTCTGGAGGGTTCTATGTAGGGTCCAATGGCGCCTTCTGGAATAAAATATCAATAGTGCTCACCAGTCGAATATAGCCACAACATGAGAATACAAAAATCATAATGATAATGGTCACTGACTGCTACATGATTTCGAACTGGACGGTGCCTTGTGGGCCCGCACCCGATTTCAGAAAGTCNACCAGTCGAATATAGCCACAACATGAGAATACAAAAATCATAATGATAATGGTCACTGACTGCTACATGATTTCGAACTGGACGGTGCCTTGTGGGCCCGCACCCGATTTCAGAAAGTCAGCTGCTGAGAAATGAGGAAGGTACAGAAAACACTGCTCGCTGAAGTTGCTGTCACTCATCCACCGTTTCGTCCTGAACTTCAAAACTGCAGAAGTGCTATTGTTATTAGACTTTACAATNCCACAACATGAGAATACAAAAATCATAATGATAATGGTCACTGACTGCTACATGATTTCGAACTGGACGGTGCCTTGTGGGCCCGCACCCGATTTCAGAAAGTCCGCTGCTGAGAAATGCGGAAGGTACAGAAAACACTGCTCGCTGAAGGTGCTGTCACTCATCCACCGTTTCGTCCTGAACTTCAAAACTGCAGAAGTGCTATTGTTATTAGACTTTACAATGAAAAGTGTTCTCCGGAACTGTCACTTATTATATAATTACTTGATGNTCACTCATCCACCGTTTCGTCCTGAACTTCAAAACTGCAGAAGTGCTATTGTTATTAGACTTTACAATGAAAAGTGTTCTCCGGAACTGTCACTTATTATATAATTACTTGATGCAGAACTTACAGCAACCAAATCAACAAGCTGAGACTCCGCAAAACCACGTCACGGCCGCTGAATCTTGCACCCTTCTTGGTCCAGAAAGACTTGTCCAATCTCTGCACTGCCTCTCCTACAGATCTGCACCGATTGNAAATCAACAAGCTGAGACTCCGCAAAACCACGTCACGGCCGCTGAATCTTGCACCCTTCTTGGTCCAGAAAGACTTGTCCAATCTCTGCACTGCCTCTCCTACAGATCTGCACCGATTGCATTGTATTTAATTATTTTCAAATAAACTTGCCAAGCACGACCGAGCCCAAGCCTTGCTATTCTTTCATACTGAATCAAATGCTCTTGCTTGCTATTACCGATAGCCGGAAATTGTAACGCTGTCCTGGCAAGTCTTCGATCCGGTCAAAGGCAAACACATGCGGAGCGCCAGGTCCAGAAATGCCCTTGAGATGGACTTCGTGGGTCGCCACTCGGCAGAAGGACTTCCTTGGCAAGGCCATACGAAGCGAAATGACATTCTTGGACATGCTTCCCCCAAAAAAAAACTTGATTCAAAACTGCGGCCATAGGTCCAGTCTCTGACCATGTCTATTTTGTGCGCAAGCTTCAAGGGCTCTGTCGGCCGTGTGGAGGGTCTCTCCATGTAGTTGCGCAAGACGCTTAGGAAATCAAGTGGTGTATGTATTTCCTTGTGACTCTGGATCCAAGAGCTCAGATTTCCAAACCAGGCGTCTATATCTTCATGCGAATGGCCTGACTGCAAAAACCGCATTTCAGCCCGCTTCAAGCGGCCGCTCGCGACCATAAGGCCCAAGTAGCGAGCCATGGTGTTGTTTTTGGCTTCACGCGAACAATTGTCCGCTTGGACGACGAACTCGGCGTCTGTGAGGTCCACGGAATCGCGCGCGGAAATCTCGTGCATCACGTGGCAAAGGAGCTCGACTGCCCAGGAGGCATCTTTCTGCACAAAGCCCTCCGAAAGTGCAAGTACGGCACAATGACCATGGCAAAGCAAGCCTGTGCAATCCAGATGTGGGCGCACAAAGCTGGCGAAGTCCTTGCTGATCATATTGCTAGATCGCGGCCATCGATACTTCGCATGGTCCATGCCGTCCACGATTGCCACGATACTGCGAGAGCCGCTCGGAAGGGATGGGAGTCGACTTCTAGCGCGAGATTTCCAATACATCAGCCTGTCATTGTACTGTCGAGTGAGATGACGCGAGAATTCGCTCATCTGTCGACGATACGCTGATCTATCGTCACCCAAGCGCTTGAGGATAAGTTTGTGCTTGACGCACGCGGCGCACTTGGCGTGCGCCCCGTGTTCCCGGACGACGAGATGCTGTGCGAAATCCTCCTGCCACACCTCCAATCCAGCACAACTTCTTCTTGAATCTTCTTAGGCCTATTCAATTGATTCAGGCTCCGAACAATGTTGCTTCTAGACGGGTAGCTGCTCCTGCACCTGGAATCACTATAGACTCATGTGCAAGTATTCCTATTCCAAGCTCACCGCTGCGGTTGCTCTCAGATGATTTAAGAGGGCTAAACACCAAAGCCGAATGCCCCAAGTGGAATTTAGGAAAAATACTGCCGCGGCACCTGGTTGAAGAACTTCTTGCTGGCACGCACCGGGTCAGGCGACTCTTCCTGCTTCGCATGGAAGAGCTGCCAGTAGGTTGTGAAGGTGCCAGGTGGCAGAACACGCAGAGTCTTCGTGTCCAGCTTGCGCAGCTTGCGGGCATCTGGCAATTTCAAGTCTTGCTTGGGCCGTCTGCCCTGAGGCCGCCTGAAGCGCATTGCTCGGAACTCAAGTCTGTCCTCCACAGCTTCCTCTGGCTCATCGTGCAGAGCCGTCGTTACAGGTGTCGGCTCCGCTGCTGTGTGATACAGTTCTTCAAGAAACTCCACAATACGCTCTCGCACAGCCGAGCCTTTCAGCAGCAGTTTCTTTCTTTTCACGAAGCGGCCATCGACTGGTGCAGCTTTCTTGGCTTTCACAGCTCGCAGGAGGCGAAAGAAACGGTTTTGTCCAATGCCCACCAGTTTGCGCCATGCAACGCCACAAACCTTCAGCCCCAGGAGCCGCAGCGTAAGCCGACTGTCGGCATCATCATCCTGCACTGGGACCCGGTCCTGCAGAAGCCGATGGACCTGGAACTGCGAAGAGGCCAATAATAACACAGGCATACAAAATTCATGAATGGCCCTGCAAACTAAACCCTTAATATTATTCTTTATGTGTCTGTGTTTTGGATTCCTATGCAACAGGAGATTACAAAGCTGCTGGACTTAGACTTATCATTGCTTTGATCCTGCGACGGCCTCTTATTGCCTGACAGACTCCTTAACTGACTGGCTGACTGGCTGACTGACTGACTGACTCAACACTGAGTCTCTCACCATGTTGTCTGCATCACGCTTGTCCAGCTCAAACAATTGCTTGCGCAGCTTCACCAATTCAGCCTTTGAGTCGTTGTTGGCGAACTGCTGCATGCAGCTCCCTGCTTTGCAATTCTTACATCCCATCTGCACAATGCGCCCGACAGCCACACGTATTTTCGCAGCAGCAGCAGCAAGAACCGCCTGCCGGCGCTTCCGAAGAGTTCGCAGGCCGCCATCCGCCTTGCTGCTCCGATCGTTCCTCGAGCTGGAGCTTCCATCACCCCGGGCTCTGTCATTGACCTCGTTCTCTTCGTCAGACAGATGCTCTACAGCCCGCGGGCCGCGACCCCTGGCCCGATCATTGACCTGGCTCTCAGGGCATACCTCCTCGTCTGACAGCTGCTGCACGGCCGCCAAAAGCGGCATCTCTTGATGTGTCCTCCATGGCGCTCACTGCGGCATTCGCTTCGGAAACGATTCTGCATCGTGGAAACTTCAGACTTGAAGTCCGACGATATATTAAGACTAAGATATTGGGCGAGTCAGAAACAGACTCAGACGCCAGGAATTGATTCGCATATACTGTCAAAGGCCTGCCATGTCTTTCAAGAGTCTGGACTCGACAAACGCTGCCTATTAATCGAGCTGGCTTCAATTGAACCGCACTTTGCCCTGCACGAATGTCAGCCCTGCAACCTTTACAATGGGTTTCGCACTTAGGTTGGGGGTTGCGGGTTTGGGGGCCCTTAGGTTTTGCGTTTAGGCTTGAGGTTGAGATTTGGGGGCTCTGATTAGGTTTCGAGTTCAGGTTTCGGGTTGGGGGGTTTGTTAGCCTGAAGCAAAGACGGGGTCCATTGTGTGTCATACAGACCTGGTTACAATGTAGAAAATAGTGGCGGTCCCAGGATTTCGTTCTCATACCACAAGATAACAAGCCCTAAACGGCCAAGCCTACGGATCCCTGTGCTCCAGCAACAAATCTCTCAAGCTTCTCCCTAGAATATAAAACCTTTAACCCCGAATTCCCAAACCCTAACCCTATTCCCTAAAGCCGCAAGCCTTTCGTTCGAAACCCTGATGTCCGGGGTTGAGGGTCTCGGTTCTTGCAAGTGTAATTTTAAGCTAGGGGGTTAGAGAAGGGAATACAGGAGAAACTGAATAATGACTCACAGGCAACCCCGTGCCAAGTGGGATTGGAGGTATACTAATACTAAACAAAGGCCTCAAACAACAACCACTACAATACATTAAATCTCAGCTAGAATGATTGTCGACGCGAACGAAAAAGGAGACTCAATGCGACAGCTGGCCACCTTTAACTTTCGCCCCACATATTCCCCCTGCAACCAAGTACGTTGGCTTAGGCACGACGTAATTTCACTGAGTCAACCAGCCCGGCCTGTATTCAATGAGTGCATGCATCGACCTGGCATCCGAACACACTTGATGTCATTCTTTCAGCTTTATGTCTGGCGGCCATCAGTGATGCCACTTGTCTGTGTCTCGAGCAAAGAATTGAGATTACGCATTGGAAAGAAAAAAGAGGACTCCCACTGTTTCACATCACTATGAACTTGAAGTGNGACATCCACCTACATCCGGGAAAAACGAATCTGCGCCTGAGCGACTGGCCAAAAACAGCAGTGGGCATTCTTGCATAGACCTGAGGAGACTCTGAAATCTTGCATGAGGCAAAGCATTAACTATTACGCAACGGAAAGAAAAGAAATTATCGCCTCCCACTGTTATCACATGACTATCATTGAACTTGAAATCCGAAGAGGCCTTCCGAAACAGAGGNCTTGCATGAGGCAAAGCATTAACTATTACGCAACGGAAAGAAAAGAAATTATCGCCTCCCACTGTTATCACATGACTATCATTGAACTTGAAATCCGAAGAGGCCTTCCGAAACAGAGGAGTATCGAATCTGCGCCTGAGGGACTGGCCAAAACCAGCAGTGGGCATTCTGGCATTGACCTCAGGAGACTCTGAAATCTTGCACGGGGCCAAGCATTAACTATTACGCAATGGAAAGATAGAAGTCGACTGCCACTCTAAGTCTTTCGCATCCAGATTCCAAGAGGCACTCCAAAACAAAGACAGAAGCATACATCCGGGTATATCCAATCACCTGGGGGTCTGGCTGAAACCAGCAGTGGGCATTCTTGCATTGACCTGAGGAGACTCTGAAATTAAATCTAACGGAGCAAAGCATTAACTATTAGGCAGCGGGAAGAACTGCAATAAGTCGAATCCCACTGGTTCGCATCACTGTCATTGAACTTGAAATTCGAAGAGGCACTCGAAAACAGAGACATCCGCCTACATCCGGGAACGTCGAATCTGCGCCTGAGGGACTGGCCAAAACCAGCTGTGGGCATTCGTACATGGACCCGAGGAGACTCGGAAAGCTTGCACGGAGCAAAGAATTATTGTCGTCCGAAGACAGAGGCACCCGAACACAAAGAAATCCGCCTACATCCGGGAATATCGAATGCGCCCCTTAGTAGAAGGTGGCCAAAATGAGCAGTGGGCATTCTTGCAATGACCTCAGGAGAATCTCAAAGCTTGCATGGAAACTTCTTGTTATAATCAACAGCCGCACGTGCTCCAATGACGACGAATGCTTGCATGAGGTCTTATTTAATTGTTTTACTTCTGCAGCATGTGGCAGTTGATTTCCGCGGCCAACGCAGCACATGCCGGCACGGCTATGTTGCCCAGGCAAAACAAGCGCTGCCGATCCAAAGTCGTGTGCTCCATCTGCAGCCACTGGTTAAAGGGAACGGCATTGAGGCCGTTCCACGGCTTCATGTAGTAGCTCTTGAAAGGAGCGGCTGCTATGCCCTGCGACCCAAAATTGTCATTTCTCTGGCAAGACCAAGAAACCGCGCCTGGAAGGGCACAAAGTTGCCCTTCGCCACAGCCCAGATAAAGACGCGACGTCGGACAGCCTCAGATAACTACTGCAGCCGTGGAGAACCAAGCTTCAGAACAGAATCAAACTGCACACGACATGAACTTCCATGCCGTGTTCCACTCAGCGTCTGCGAATAAGGGGCTGCCAGGCCAACGTTGCGCATACCAATGGTGGACCAATACATGTCCAGTCCTCTTTTTTGGCATTCCTGCAAGAGTCAACATTCAACACACAGTCACAGGTGTAGCAGTGTTGCACGCCTACTAAACTCACGCGTGAAAGGAAGTTCCGAATTAATCCTGCTACTTGCATACCAGCAACCTGTACCACATATTTCATCAGCTTGACCATGGGAGCTTGATTGGAAAGCAGTGCTGCGCAGTTCTCCAAGTAGATAAACTTTCGCCTCAGAATGCCGTCACTTGCCCATAGACTGAGGTCAAATGCAGCACAAGCCACGGAAAGAAAACTTTGGTCAAGCAGCTTGTCCGACGGCAACTCATCGAATATCCTGAAAATGTGGCACAAGAGTGCTGTGCGCTTGTCGCTCAATCCGCAGCCAGCACCAGCCACGGAGACCCCCTGAGGTGTCAGTCTGAAGTCGTTTCTCTTGGCAAATGGCGGCACGCACACACACACACACATACCAAGTCAAGTTTGATGAACATCACACTGCCGTGCCTGGCAGGGGAATCCTCCGCCGACCCCACAGGCCTGCCCTCTGGCGTCGGGATGGAACACACAAATATCCGAATGGAGTGGTGCCCGGTGCAGCAAACCGTCATCCATTCTTGCAGACAGTATCTGTCTCGCAAACGGATTTTGCTCCACCTGGGTTTGGAGCGGGAACATGAGGCTAAGCATGCACTCAGTCAAGCATGGCAGTGAAGAGCATGGCTTGTGAAGTCATACTTTAGACTTTCTCGCAACCAAGCATCGTAAGCAACAGAGTAGATGTACCTGAAGCAGCTGCAGCCGCATACATCGACTAAAGACAATGATAACAAACAGAAATTTAATTGGCCCACACAGCACTTCCCTCAGGGCGGTGCTTTGACATTCCAAGATCTAATCCAGCCACACCCGAAAACACAGAGATGACAGCAAGCTTGTTGTCCTGAGATTTGAAGCCCATACTAATCACTGTGAGGACTTTGTCTCAGAGTGATCATCCGAGTTCCCGGCGGTGGTCCCGGCATGTGGGAACATTTTTTCGAAGCTGGCTCGGTTGACAGCCCCCTGGCTGGGGTTTGTCCAGCCCCGTGGCAATCCTGCACCCACACTGTTCATTAGACTCCAGGACAGTCAGAGAAAGAAGTTTAAGTCATGCGGAATGCGGGGGGGACTTATCATTCGGCGGTCGAGCAGCCGCTGAACCACTCCGCGGTGTCCAGGGACAGAAAACGACCTTTTGCACGGGCACCCACTTCGTGCTGGTACATCTTCGAAAACTTGATTTGGTTCGCCAAGTCCTGGATCAGGCGCTTGCAGCCCCCCACGAATCAAGCAAGAAACTGCAAGTTCAAGTCCATGTACTACGTGCGAACGAGTTGCAGTGATTCCTCGGACGCTCACCACGTCCTCTGCTGCCACTGTCGTGGCAGAGAAGCAACCTCCGTTCAGTCGCACGCCGGTGCCAGAAGCAGGACCAGGAATGAAGGCAAAGAGACATTGAGGCTGAAACGGATGGAACTCCATGAACGGAAAGTCTTCGAGCCGTGGAACACCTTGGCCCCCTTTTGTGTCCGCTTGACGCCTTTCCTGCGTGGCACTTCCTTAGCAATGCTCCGAAAAGTTGGGCTGCTGCAATGGATGCCGGCCATTGACCTGAGCTGCGAGCCACCTCGAGGTTGAGGTCCGGAGTCCGGTCTAGTTGCACGTCAAACCGCGACATTCGGCAGGCAAAAGCTGGCCACACATGCTGCTCCTGCCCACAATCAAATGCATCTGCAAGACTAAGTTGATGTTAACTGTAAGCGCCACCACCGCCTTCGTGCAGTGCTTGCTGGACTTCTTCATGGGGCCCTGGAACATCGGCCCAACAATGTCAAGCATTTTAATTTCGCGCTTAAGGCGAAAAACAGATGATCCTAGAATGAGATTCTGCAGCACCTTCGTGGCCGGGACATTCTTGCAGCTTGGCTTCTTCACCAATGCCTGCAGAACTGATGCCAGACACCCTAAGTTGCCATCTCGCAGCTGACTCAAACCAGCTACTAAACGCCTTGGCTTTCACCGTTTTGCTGGAACCTTTCGATTTCCTGATCGCGGCCTGCGCGGGAGGATGGAACCCAGACAGCATGAAAGTAAGACTGCAACGGCATGAAATTCAGACCGGCTCCCACCTGTGCAAGGCGGCCAGTCTTCGATCCCGTCGGAGCCTGCAGAACAGGATGGAAACCGAACGCAGTGGAGCCTGGCTTGTTGACTCAGTGGCTGCAGCACTGACCGACTAAAAGAACCAAGCCGAACTGGCTCTGAACACTTTCAAACTCGCAGGTCCAGCCTCCACATCTTCATCAGAGAGGACTTCGATGTTTTTCAAAGGCATCCCTCTCCCACGACGACCATCAGAATCATTCAAGTCAAAAGTGCTAAAACACGGAAAGAAGATCTTAAAGCAGGCTCCGGGTCGTTTCCTTAAGGATGGGGGATGCAATGTTGTACAATAGTATTATTATACAGTGTCGTCTCTTGAAACTTGAACTTGAAAACCTCACAATGACAACCACTGGACCGGGTCCTTTGAGGTAAGGGCGGGGCATTCAACTTCAGTGCATGCTCTTTCAATTTCAATGTATGAACGCTCTCGAGAAGTGTGGCATCGAGCAGTGGCTGAGCAAAACGCATGAGGCTCTAGGGCATATGATGCGATCACAGCACAGAATCTGGCATTCTTTCTTGGGTCCCTGCTGGCACNTGAACGCTCTCGAGAAGTGTGGCATCGAGCAGTGGCTGAGCAAAACGCATGAGGCTCTAGGGCATATGATGCGATCACAGCACAGAATCTGGCATTCTTTCTTGGGTCCCTGCTGGCACTGGAGAAAGTTTTTAAAGGTTCCAGCCTCAGGGGAACAGCAACGGGCCGACGCAGGTCTTGGAAACTAGAATCGACTCTATGGCACTGTCACTAACGCCTCACTCGAGCACTGGATGCGCAGGGGCAGTGCACCACCGAATCACAAGAAGCTCTGGACAATTTCACATTCNCTCACTCGAGCACTGGATGCGCAGGGGCAGTGCACCACCGAATCACAAGAAGCTCTGGACAATTTCACATTCAATGCGACGGAAGCCATGGAACAGCTGCGCAGGCCGAAGCCCTGAATGTCTCCAACGGGCCAAGGGCACCGCCATCTGGCTGAAGTCGCGAAGGCGAGGACCTGCAAGTAGCCCCCACCGGTAACCAACACCAACTCAAGGCTCACGACAGCCGAGGCTTGCAAACTACCAAGCTTTGCAATGTAAGCTTCTGTAACTGCAATGCATCCCTAAACTCTTATACCAATTCGGAATGCGAGGGGTATACCCTATTCGCCTATGGCACTTTCCCCTGGCGAAGATATGATCATCCATTGCCATTGGGGAGGTTGCGGCAGGAGTCTCTCAATGTCAAGGAGTGTAAGAGTGGTTCGGAAAATGGCTTCTAGGGATTCTAGGGCTTGCTGAGGACTTTGATTTAGAATTGGCGATTTAGTTAATATTGTGGCGTGTAGTACGGTCCTTGCAGCTCGTTTCGGTACAACTGCTTACGGCTCGCAGCGAGTTTGCGGGGCTACGGCACCATCATTATTGCTTTTCGAGTGATGCACCAGCAGATCAGATTTAGCGTCGCAACACGAAACTTCGTGTTCGGGATTTTACGGGAGAAATCGGGCTAAGGAATAACGGAGCTTTAATGGGAATATGTTACTAAGGTTTTAGGGTAAGTTGTAGTAAAATATTATTTCTACGGAGATTTTGGGTTAAGATTTTAATTGGGCTAAGGAATACCGGGGATTTATGTTTAACGGTATAACAAGGATTTAGGAATATGGTTTTAAGGAAGCTTGGTACTTGTCCTCTGGAAACCCGACAACCTTAGGGGTGGACCGAGGACCGAGGTGGGAAGGCACTCTAAGTCTAGTCTACGAGGAAGGGCGGGAGCGGGCTGCACGCGCACGGACGCTCACAAAGCAAAGCAACTGCGAACCCCAAGCCCGAAAACCAAAACAAAAACCCTTCCGGGGACCCGCACTGCACGACAACAAGGAGCTGGGACCTGACCAGGCAACAGGGTCGGGGGTAGGAAGGGCAGTGAGGGCTTCGGCTTCGGTTGGGGTCGGGTCGGGTGCCCTGAACACCTTAAGGGAGGGAAACCGGGCTTGGGGTCGGGTCGGGTACCCTGAACACCTTAAAGGAGGGAAACCCGGGCTTGTTGGGGTCGGGTCGGGTACCCTGAACACCTTAAGGGAGGGAAACCCGGGCTTGTTGGGGTCGGGTCGGGTACCCTGAACACTTCAAGAAAACCCGGGATTGTTGGGGTGGGGTCGGGTACCCTGAACACCTTAAGGGAAGGAAACCCGGGATATGGGGGGGTATCAGGGTAATCTACGGCATCTAATCAATGCTAGTCTAATCAATGCTAATCTAATAATGGACAGTGGGGGGCAGTGAGGGGCAGTGGGGGCTTCCGTTGGGGTCGGGTGCAGGATCAAGGAAAAAACCCGGCAATTATAAAGGGGGGGTATCATGCATAGTATCTAATCTAATAACCCAGCCCCATCACAGACAACGAAATCGGGTTCGGAGTATGGGCATTGGGCTTCTAAGCTTTGGGCGGTTTGGGGTGTGTAGTGTGTGGTCCAGGGTTTAAAGGTTGGTGTGTAGGTTTTGGATGTTCATGTTTGGTGTGTTGGGGTTTGGCACTTAAGGTTTGGGGCTAAATGTGGGGTTCGAAGCTTTGGGTATGGTACCGGGCTCTGCGGGTAAGACTAGTAGAGGATTTGGGGTTTGGGGACTAGCAGAAAGTAAAGGCACCTGCTTTTCCATCAAGCCTGCGGCAAAGCCCACACGACCACCGTGCCATCACTAAGGATAGCAGCAAAGCCCCCTCCAGGACAGGCTGCGATATGCTGCACATTCTGCAGCTGATCATGTGGTGCCGCGACGTTGCTTGGCCAACACTGAACGGAGCCGTCGTCAAGAATGGCAGCTAAAGCATCATCAGAGGCTTGGATCTGCTTCACCTTCTTCCTGGCCTCGAGCTTCTCGTTGCTGCCCCTGTCGCCCCAGCAAACTATCGAGCTGTCGCACATTGCCAAGAACCCATGTTCTGTCGAAAGACAGCTGCGTACCTCAGTGAGATGGTCCTGTACATGGGCGCTGCGCCCGCCGCTGCGGGCATGTCCCCAGGTAACGACGGATCCATCAAAACGTATGGCAGCAAAAGCAGAAAAAGAGGCTTGGATCTCACGCACGTTTATAAGCTGCTGCTGCACAGCACTGCTGTCGCCTCCGTCAACTGNTCCCCAGGTAACGACGGATCCATCAAAACGTATGGCAGCAAAAGCAGAAAAAGAGGCTTGGATCTCACGCACGTTTATAAGCTGCTGCTGCACAGCACTGCTGTCGCCTCCGTCAACTGAGCTGCCCCAGGTGACAACGGATCTGTCCGCAAGAATGGCAGCGAAGGCCCCGCTGGAAGCTTGGATGCATTGCACGTACTTCAGCTGATCCTGCACATCACTGCTGTCACCGCCGGTGTCACTCGGGCCCCACGTAACAACAGAGCCATCCATTTTAATTGCAGCGTAAGCTTCGGCTGTGGACTGGATGTCCGCAACGTTTTTCAGCTTTTCCTGCACAGCCGTACTGTCGCCGCCTTGCCTGGCATAGCCCCAAACGACTACCGAGCCGTCTCCAAGGATTGCTGCAAAACTTGACTCAGTAGCTTGGATCTTCTGCACGTTCTGAAGCTGGGCCTGCACGGCACTGCTGTCTCCTCCATCCTCTGATGAGCCCCAGGTGACAACAGAACCATCAAGCCTAATGGCAGCGAAAGCAAAAGAGTTAGCGGCGATGCATTGCACATTCTTCAGCTGGTCCTGAACAGCACTGCTGTCACTACCATAGCAGCCATGGCCTCCCGAATGGATAGGGTCTCCCCAGGTCACGACGGTTCCATCGCCACGGATGGCTGCAAAAGCACGGTCAGTAGATTGCAAATGATGAACGTTCACAAGTTGATCCTGCACTTCTGCCGCATCTCCGCCATATAGACGATGCCCATAGCAAACGACAGAACTGTCACCACAAATAGCAGCAAAAGCTTTCTCAGTATTTTGTACTCGAGACTGAGAAACGTGCAAGGTCAGCGAATCACCAGAAGCAATGCTGAGCGCCGCAATGGAATCCTCTGAAAGAGTGTCACCTGTCTCAAGAAGAAGCCTGCCACTGCGAACACCCAGGCCAGCCAGAGCACGACGCTTCAGTGACGAGCCTGTGTCGTCGCTGCTCACACTCAGCGATGTTCTCTTGCCGCTGAGCAGAGAAACATGAACCAGAAAATCAGAAGTAGAAGAAGCAGCCATGGCACCAATCAAAGCAAAGGCAGAAGCCCCGGTTTCCAACCCAAGCTGAAGGGTGGTAAAGAATTGCAGGGATCCTTGCCTTGTTCGTTCGCCCACTTACTCATATGATCTTATGTGCTTTAAATTCAGCAGGTNAAAGGCAGAAGCCCCGGTTTCCAACCCAAGCTGAAGGGTGGTAAAGAATTGCAGGGATCCTTGCCTTGTTCGTTCGCCCACTTACTCATATGATCTTATGTGCTTTAAATTCAGCAGGTACAGATTCACTTGTCCGACATCATGCTAGGAAGTGTTGGAATGACAAGCCTTCGCCAACTGAAACGACATGAAATGTTGATCAGTCACAACTTGAGTCACAACGGCAAGCAAAGCCGAACCCAACGCCAAAATCAAGCAACCCCCCAAGCCCCAAGCCCCAAACCTAGTACCGTAATCAACAAGCCCCAAATCAAACCTAGTACCGANAAAGGCAGAAGCCCCGGTTTCCAACCCAAGCTGAAGGGTGGTAAAGAATTGCAGGGATCCTTGCCTTGTTCGTTCGCCCACTTACTCATATGATCTTATGTGCTTTAAATTCAGCAGGTTCAGATTCACTTGTCCGACATCATGCTAGGAAGTGTTGGAATGACAAGCCTTCGCCAACTGAAACGACATGAAATGTTGATCAGTCACAACTGTAACTTGAGTCACAACGGCAAGCAAAGCCGAACCCAACGCCAAAATCAAGCAACCCCCCAAGCCCCAAGCCCCAAACCTAGTACCGTAATCAACAAGCCCCAAATCAAACCTAGTACCGANAACTTGAGTCACAACGGCAAGCAAAGCCGAACCCAACGCCAAAATCAAGCAACCCCCCAAGCCCCAAGCCCCAAACCTAGTACCGTAATCAACAAGCCCCAAATCAAACCTAGTACCGAAATCAAGCCCCCTAAACCCAGTGCCCCGAAACACTGACTGACACCAATTAATTAATTGAATTAGTCGGTACAGCCGAGAACATCAAACGAGGGCTCGAAGTCGCGAGCCTTGAACTTGTCGGGGTCGGTGGAAAAGCGCCAGCCGAGAGCCTCGAGCAGGAATGATTCTGCTATATACATTGATGCAATATAATCACCATCAACACTGCTCGTGGTATTCTTTTTCTTCTTCCCCGGGCCGGACAACAAAGTCGTATACATATATATGCATATGGCTCTTATGGCCGTGTCGTGCCTCACTCCGGCAAGCCTCGAGTGACACTTGAAAGACTTTCGAGCTCAGCTGACGAAGCCGTACAGTCGCATCTGCAGTCGTTCGAGACCAAGTCCAAACTTTTCACATCAGCAGGCTCCAAAAATGGCTTGAAGTAGCACCGATAGCAGGAGACACAGGCCGCGTCGGTCAGGCCTTGCTCANAGTCGCATCTGCAGTCGTTCGAGACCAAGTCCAAACTTTTCACATCAGCAGGCTCCAAAAATGGCTTGAAGTAGCACCGATAGCAGGAGACACAGGCCGCGTCGGTCAGGCCTTGCTCAAGAAGTTTCATTTGGTTCGCGACATACAGCGGCCATGGCTCGCACGGATTATACTGCATGCCGGTAAGGGCCTGGAGGGCTTCAGCTGCAGCTTCCAAGGCTTCCCAGCTCGCAGTTGCACCCCCAGAGGCTGGCATGCTTCAAGGAGGCGAGCCTTCTTCCACAGATCAGATCCTCCGAGCAGCCAAGCTGCCACAGAAACAATCGTGCATTGCCACAAAAGCGAGTTGACTCATGCATGCAAGCTTCCGAAGGCGGGATTCCCAATTCAAACCCAAGACCCCAGACCAGAAAGCGCCCCAAATCTCTTGGAGCCTCGACTGTAGAATCGAAGCCACCGCAGCCAGCACCGTCCTGCAATCGCACCCGCAAAGCCCGAAACCCCAAAGTTTCCAAGTTCGGGCCCCAGACACCACGCAGGGTTTTGGAGGTTTGGGTTTGGGGTTTACCTGGGACGTCGGGAGGAAGGGTTTAGTTTAGGGCTTTAGGAGTCTAGAGTTTAGGGTAGGCCCCAACCACACTTTAGTATGTTTCTGCCACTGAAGACCGCAAAAGGCTGGTGTCCTCAGCACAAGGAGGTCCATCATGATGACATCCTGAGGGCCAGTTGATGCTGGGCTGGGAAAGTTACGGAGTCAGGGTTTAGGGCCAGGGGATAAGGACTCTGGACGTGAGCACCGACTGCAGCCATCATGCAATGCAAGAACCGAAACATTCACCTGAAGCCCAAAACACTCAAGCAGCAAAAGAATCGCACCTCGACCAGAACGGTGTGGCACACGCCGAAGCTCTGCTACAAGCTGTTGCTGCAAACTTGGATGATTCTGATGCTGTGCATCCTGTTTGCACATGCCAAAGGTACAAAGCTCTGCTACAAGATATTGCTGCAAACTTAGCTGGTTTTGTGCTATGATTCTGATCTGATGCTGTGCATCCTACCAGACCCAAAGACCACGTTTGCAGCGACTCGATCTGGAAGATGCAGAAATGAATTTCGCAGCCAGTGCCGTCAGTGCTTGTGTTGGCCAAATTATAAGAATTAATTATGGTTATGGACCATAATAGTTATGGATGTAATGGACACTGCTTCGCCGGACTGCGCTTGCAGCGACTCGATCTCGAAGATGCAGTCGTTCTGAATTTTGCAGTCAGTGCCGTCTTAGGCATCCCTCGCAGGCGAGCTAATTATGAAAATCGTCCTGCTGTCAAAATGAACCAGCACCCCTTGTGACTGCCGATGCGTGTGCAGTTACGCACCTTAGCCCGACGTNTTATGAAAATCGTCCTGCTGTCAAAATGAACCAGCACCCCTTGTGACTGCCGATGCGTGTGCAGTTACGCACCTTAGCCCGACGTGAGCTTCCCTTTTATTTATTAAATTCATGCCTCAAATTGAATTGATTGCCGGTTCTGCTTACTGTTCGGATTAAGGCTTAGGGTGCTCAAGGTTTAAGGTTTTTTTGGTGCACGCAGGTCNATTGAATTGATTGCCGGTTCTGCTTACTGTTCGGATTAAGGCTTAGGGTGCTCAAGGTTTAAGGTTTTTTTGGTGCACGCAGGTCCAGGTATTTGAGCCGATTTAGGGATTAGGGTTAGGGTTATTTGAGCCGATTTAGGGATTAGGGTTAGGGTTTTGTTTCCAAACGCAAGAGTCGAGCCGCTTAGGGTTTATAGGGTCTATTTTCATCGCCAGAGGTGAAACCTTGGACATGTCAATGTCTGTTCGAGCCGCTTCATCGCTTGAATTTGATAGCTACTCCAGATGCGCCGACCACCTCAAAACCGANCCTTGGACATGTCAATGTCTGTTCGAGCCGCTTCATCGCTTGAATTTGATAGCTACTCCAGATGCGCCGACCACCTCAAAACCGAACACCTGGATACATTTAGAACACCCGGTTAGACGGAAAAATTCTTAACAGTCCTGGCGAGAGACCGGGTGTCTGCATTGCATGCAAACGTAGTCACCGAATGCAGTGTGTTTACCGAACGACCTCGCTGCTTCGCCAAGGCTTTCCGAGCGGCGGATTTCGCGG
>BGNK01004973.1:0-45735 GCA_003297005.1 Symbiodinium sp. clade A Y106 | reverse complement strand
AAACAAATAAAGACAAAGTTTGCCAAATACGAACATAAATAAGGTTTTGGGCCCTTTACATATAAGCCCTGTTGATCTAATCCCTGTTGTTCTGGTTCGGCGCAAACGGTTAAGGACTCAATGGGCTTCTCATCGTCTGGCTTCCCTGCACCGTCCGAAAGCTCAATGGGCTTCTCATCGTGTGGCTTCCCTGCACCATCCGAAAGCTCAAGGAGCTTCTCATCGTCTGGCTTCCCTGTACCATCCGAAAGCTCAAGGAGCTTCTCATCGTCTGGCTTCCCTGAATCATCCGAAAGCTCAAGGAGCTTCTCATTGTCTGGCAGCCCATGATCGGACTGCCCTGTGCCATCTGGGGGAATCATACCCTCAGGCTCGAAGTAAATGGTCCGAGCATCGTCTTCAATTGTAGCTTCCTGCCCCAAAACCAAGGTTGTACCACGAAGCTCCTCCGAAAGCTCTGCCTCTGGCTGAACCTCCTCCATCGACTGCAGCAGTTCACGCTGGTGAACTTCGACCCGTGCAGCTTGCAACACGTCCTCAGCCACAGCTTCGTCCATGGGGTACGTGTCGACCCGGTCGACATCCATACCTGGGCCGATCATGATGCATACACTGCTAAACACTTCTACGAAGCCACTACCGGACACTATGGTGAATCAAGCTACCCGGCTGAAGCTGCCGTGATCTGGCATTTTCGAATGCCTTCTTCGCAGCTAGGTCTCCCTTGGCCTTAAGCAGCATCTCAATGTTTGCACACTCATTCTCGAGAGCCAACAAGATGGCTCGCTTCTGGCTTGCGGGAAGAGGAAGCTTCTCGGTGGATGACGGTGGTGACCCTGGTCGGTTCGGTGGGGGTGTCGCAATGGTCGAAGCAGCTGTTGTCACAGAGTCACCTCATGAAGTCGTTTAAATGCATGAACAACATGCACACTGCAAATTCGTCCCAGAGAGCATCCCTACCGAAATGCAAAGTAGCCACTGGTGGACATGCGCTGAATCGCGTCGGGTGGGGTTCGCTGCGCACGAAGCGGCACTGACAACTTGGGCATTGCAGGCTCAGCTGTTGCAGCAGCCACCACAACAGCACCCGGCAATGGAGCACTTCCCTCAACAGCACCTGCAGCTGTATCAAGCTGCACAACAACACTCGGCTTTTCAACGGTCTGACCTGTCGAGGTCGTCTCGGAATTTGCGGCTGCATCGACACCAGTAAGAAGCTGTTCAGCTTCCACATCGATCGCTTCATCGTCTGTTGCATGTTCTTCTTCCCCCTCCTCGAAACCACCCGCCTCTTCAAGCACCTAGGCTCCCACAGCTCACCGCTCTTTGCGCACACATGCAATGTTAAGTTTATAACACACGGCATATTTCGATCAAGTTGGCCTAGGGTTTACACAGGGATGTCAAGAAATGTGTTGCGGTTTTGCTGGTTTACCGATAAATCTAGGCTTTTTCGGGTTACCTGAGCTGGAGGGACCGTGTAAGCTAGCTAGTATTTATCCCCTATATACGTACAACTTATATATATATATATAATCCATATAGGGCTACTTGTACCTAGCCTCACGACTCCAAACCGAACAGGTGATTAGTCGACTATCTCTGCCCATAGCCTTAGCGTGGTCCCTGCAAGCACTGCAAACCGAGAACATGCCACTCCGTTTCCCCAGGCTGCCTGGGCTTCTGAGATGGACGATCGAGGACTGCGACCTGGGAAAATTTGGCTCGGCTAACCTATCTTATGTAGAACAGTAAAATAATATGTTATGAGATTAACTGTGCTGTTGCATAAAGCGGTGGCTCTGTAAGGGCCTTGCCTTCCGGGACCGCAACTCCCACCAGCTGGTAAAGCTTAATGATGTTGGGTTCTCGAGGCCTGTGCGGTTTCTTCGCTATCCTGGGTTGTACTCCATGCACGGGCATCCAAAAAGTGCTTTCATCTATGGACTTTTTAATTAATATATAGTTTAGGACCGCAGGAGAAAAGGTTCCCAAATGATACACACATAGTATCGCACAGAACATGGTGATAAGGTTCCGCACTTTCCACGCCGCAGTCTTACAATAATCTCCTTAGTTATGGAACATGAAGGCACTCGTACGAAACACGTGCAGGCATCATATTACTAGCAGCTAAGTGTCGTGAAACCGGCTTTGCCCCTTTGAGCCGGGTCAAATGGAAGAAGTCTCCCACAGAATCGGCCAGGGGATCCACGCTCGGTCTCACTCCCACCCAAAGTATGGCATGGCCTACGATGTTCCAGTTAAAGTCCAAGTCAGGACGCTGAAGATTCACGGGCCCAATTATGAGCCGTCCCGTTGCCCCTCGCGCGGCAATCCCAGGCAGCTCGGCCCACACTTCCGCAAGGCTTGTCATTGCAGAACGAAGCACGCACTTTGCAGCTAGATTCACAACAGAATCGTCCACAATATGCTTGTTCACTGTCATGCAGCCCCTATGCTATAATGTAGCACACAAGCTGGAAGCCGAAGTCTTTGGTACCAACACTGCTGAACATGCCATGCAAGCACAGCGGGAATCAAGAGAAAGCCCCCACATTGCAGGCACCCATAAACGAAAGCCAGCGACACCTTGCCATGATCACCGACACAGGACCATTGGCTTCAGCACTGTCGATGGCGGCACTCGCCAGTATGCCATCGCATATGTGCCTATACGTATGTAAACTATAGGTGTGTAGTATGCATGTATCTCTACATGTATGTGTGTACACATGTATATATATATATATATATCATATCATATCATATCATATCATATCATATCATATCATATCATATAATATAATATAATATAATATAATATAATATAATATAATATAATATAATATATGTAGTGNTATATAAATATATAAACATATAAACATATAAATATATAAATATATAAATATATAAATATATAAATATATAAATATATAAATATATAAATATATATAAATATATAAATATACATATATATATATATATATATTCACATACACACATCGACATGTCCCCAGCACCCGACAGAGTATGAGAACGATAAGCCGTACGACCAGTGGTGGCTGGTTACAATTTTCAGTTCTACAGATTCGTATTGGGGATATAGGCTGAGCTACACTGAATGATATCAAGTACAGCGAGGTGCAAGCCCTCTGCAACAAAGCCAGAAAGTAGCCGCAGGCAATTGGTGTTAGGGTTGGCTTATATAGTCTAGCTTCGGGCTTAGGGCTTAGGGTTCGTTGACGAATAGCCACCACAAGGTGATTGCAGACCGATAGACCTCGGCTCGGAGATCTGGTTTTTTAAATTTAGCTTGCCGTACAAGTTTTGTAAATAACTAGTTACAAGCAGCCCCCAAGGAGTTTGTTGAACGACTCACACCGTACTACCTAGCCATATAGTATGCCATGGGAATACGGCATATATATATCGAAGCTGAGGATTTCTACTACTTGGAACCGGGCAAAGGTTGGGCTCAGGGTAGCTTGTATGCTTTAAGCATTTGGTGAGTATGCCTATTTCAGATAGAGATCAAAAGATGTTGTCACAACTGAGTTATGAAGACATAGGCCACAGGCCATACAGGAAATTCAGGTTTGACAAGCCTTGGGCGAGATAGGACATGCTACAATGGTCGAGTCGGCTAAGAAGCAGTCCGGTGTGGGTTTTAAGGGATTCGATCGAGAGGTCTAGGGTCTTAAAAGGTTTTACCTTACAAGATATGCACGAGATTGAAAAAGTGTGCGTGCTCCTGAAATATATGAGTCATAGATTTTACAAGAAGAAACATTCGTTTCGACAGCAGGTGTGAGCATTCGTATCGGCATGGATATTTACATGCCGTTAGGCGTTCTAGGTAGTGGCAGGGCCTTCCAATCTTCTTTGTATAAGGGGGTTGGGGGCCTTAATGATCATATTAAGGACCTAATAAGGCCTATTTAAGGAAGTATAGTCCCCTAAACCCTAAACCCTACCCCCCTAAGGGTCCCTGTGATTCTTTGTAGCCCCACACCATGAAGGCCAAAACGTTCCATCGATGGGACCTGGGGTGACAGAGAGGCCTTGCATTCTTTAGACTAGGGTTTGGGGAGTGTAATATAACAATCTAGTAGAATGTACAATATAGTATACTCATAATAAGGAACCCTGAAGCCTCTAAACCCTAAACCCCAAACCCCAAACACCATATCATATTCGAGATGTTGCACGACCTTCGGGATAAGTGGGATGTTCTGACGCTGAAGTTCTGGACCCCAAGGATCCTCAACCATTTTGTAGGAACCTCATTAAGAAACCCTGGTCCTATAACCCCAAAAAATTGCGGATCCATATAAAGAACCCTAAGACAGACCCTAGGTTTGGGGTTTAGGGGTTACAATTTAGGGCTTAAGGGTTTAGGGTTTAGGGGTTAGACTTTAGGGTTAGGGTTTAGGGTATCTCTTCGATAGTTCTCACTTTTTGGGGGGATAGACTCGGATAGAGCTCTATACGCCGGCGACTTATGCAGGGTCAGGTCATCAGGCCTGTCGGTGTAGGGTGTGGGGAGTCGTGATTTCAGGCTTTCGGCCAAAGGGGCTTCCCCTTTAGAGACCCTTATAGCAGCCCCTTAGAGCGAATCCCTGAAGGAGCCATGAAAGCAAAATCGGAAGGCACGCTTGTTCTTGAGTTCCTCCTCTGACACACTCACCTGGCCGAGTTTCAATCGTTTCCTCGGCGGCTCCATGGCGGGGGCGGAGTCATCTTCCAGGTAGTTCTCATCTAACGTTTGCTTTCGGTAGTGCTCTTTGAGAGCACGAACTGCTTCTTCCTTCGAGAGTTCGTGCTCCAGCCAGGGACGGGCCATGCTGGAAACTGCTGCCAGCCTTGCTCCTGAAGTCTCTGCGGCGTTGTCATGGCACTGTTCCATGAAACGGCTCCTGCTCCAGCCAGGTGCACCATGCAAGTCTCGCATTTGCCAGCCTTCCATCTGCTGTCACCCATGTGGGAGTTTCCGAAAATAGGGGTACCCTATTTTGGGATCCTTATAACAAGGATCCTACTATTAAGGGTACTATATTAGGGTCCCCTATCTTCGTGAACTCCCGAAGAAACATTTCAAAACATCAATGCTCCGGTGTCAGGATCCAGAAACCCAAGCCCCGACACCCCCAAACCACGTTGGGAACCGAGGGTTGAAACGAGGTCTGCTGAAAGCAAAACCAAACCAACTCTCCCCTCTCCGGCCTCGTTCTGAAAGTGATATTGCCTCAGTGCCGTGGCAGCGTGCCAGAGACTCCGCCCTAAGTTAAGGCACCTCTTTCAAAAGCAAGACTGGAAAAACGACACCTTAGCTAATGCGCAGAATCACGAAATCAATGGTGAGTTGGATAAGAAACGAAAGAAGCTGCAGCCGTGTGGCGCTTACATGTAACATGAACACTAAAATCGTGATGTACATTGTGCTTTATTACTCAAATTAAGCGTCACACGGAGCACACCTCGCAGATCTAATGCAATGCCTAGAGCGCGTCTCCAAACTCTGAAACAGGCCGTGCGGTTTGGGGTCTATAGGGCGTAGGGTCTGAGGTTCTAGGGTGGGTTCATCGCTACCTGGACCCCAAAAGTATGTAGAATAATGGCCTTTTATAGGTTTTGGGCCATTATTTTACCTACTGTTGGGGGTCTAGGTACGGTTCGCAGGATGAGCATTTGAGAGTTTGGGGTGCCCAGGATTTGGGAATTCTCGAAGCCTCATCAAGACCATCTATATGCAGGCACCACCGCTTAACTCCTTATTGTGAGAAACAAGTCTAAATGCTTGCAAGCAAAACACCCCTAAACCCTAAATCCAGTTCCCTAAACTCGAGACCCCGACCCCCAAACCCTAAACCCTAGCACTAACTCCTTACCAGAGCTGGTGACATTCACTCACAGCTCTCTTGCTCTAGGGCTTGCAAGGTTTATTGAGCCTGAACCATCAAACTCAGGCAGTTGGTACTATTTTGCTATAGCTAGAATAACGATCGTTTCAGAAATAGGGGACCTTAGTTAAAAGAGTCCCTGAACAAGCGCAACAATTTTCTGAAGCCCCCGTAAAAGAGCACAATGCTATATAACTTGTGGTGACCCCCTACGAAGCGATTGGGGGTTAAGTAAGCTTTAGACTGGGTTCTTCTTAAGGAATTTTGTTTAATTGAGCTATCATAAAAGAGAAAACATATTATCTGCTATAGATCCCTATTATGGCAACTTAAATTAAACTCCTTCACAGGAACCCAGTAAACCCTAAACCCACACCTTGTGCTCTAGGACCGAACACCCCAGTTGCCTTAACACTAACATACGGGTCGGAAGAGCTTGTAACAGCATGCCCCTGTATCGTTTCTAACATAAGTGTAGTAGATATGCCCCTAACCCCTATTCTAATGACGAAGGCCCCTAAATGAAACAGAAAGTGCTCTGACCACTCTTTCGAGCTCCAGGCATCATCTCCTGCAAGCTGATTGAACGATTTGAGAAGGATGCGCGGTCTTACACTTCAACATAGGGGATGTAGCGTTTGGGGCTTAGAGTTCAACCCTAAACTCTAAACCCTAAGAGCCTTGGAGAGTTTGGCGTCGGAGCCCCCAAAACAAGCTGGTCATCTTCTGCGGCTGTTGGTCTAAAACTGGAGGAGGCTGCATTCGAATAGGGTTGAATAAAATCGCGAACCCTACGGAATCCTCTTGCTGATTCTTCAGGCCCTGACAATAGGGGTTCCCGGGGTTTGGACTTCTGATCGGGGAATCTTGAGTTGAAGGCGTGGGATTCAGCATTTTGGGTTTAGGGTTCGAGGTTTGGGTTTGGAATGTAGGGTTTAGGGTTTAGCGTGTGGGATTCAGTACTTTAGGTTAGGGTCTACGGTTTGCGATATCGGGTTTAGGCGTGGCATCTAGAATCAAGAGTTGATTCTAACCTGTGGTGGGTTTAGTAACGGTATTTCGGGTTGTGACTTCTTCAGCTTTGTACCGAGAGGATTGGGGGAGGGACTCAGAGAAACTAACGACCCCAACTCCTTCAATGAAGCAGCAATATACCCTAAACCCTCATGTCCTCTAAAGTGTAAGGTGTATAGTCTTTACTTAAGAGGAATTGCTCTCTCTGGAAAAAGCCAGAATGGCACTCCTCGTAGCCCTGCGCGAAGAGGTACTGCTCCATCCTTGGACAGGGCCAGGCTTCGTGACGTCAGGGCACAGGGCAATCATCTAGGGGCTTAAAGAATTCGGGGGTATATTGTACAATGATTATAATAAGGAATCCCCTAAACCCTTATCTTAATGTTCGCAGTGTGCAAAGTCTCTCTAGTCAAAGCCTTGGAGTTTCAACGCTTTTCAACTTTGCAACCCTACACCCTAAACTCTAAACCCTACAACCTTCACCCTAAACCGTAAACCTAGACCCTAAACCCTAGATTTTCTAGATGAGGTTCGCTTTTTACGATGCCCCAACTCGAGGCGGCAACTCTGACGTCATCAAGACTTTCCCGAAACCCTGATCACTCTACTACACAGGTTTAGGGTTCAGGGTTTTTGGGCTTGTAGGGGTTAGGCTTGGGGGTTTAGGGCTTAGGGAACACTATACCACACCATAAAGGATGCGCTTTTAGGTGATCCGTCTTCAACAACATGAAACCCAAGTTCCAGCAGCACAGCCTGAAACGCTGCGGGCAAAATCTTGCCAGATGTTTGAAAGCTGTATCACAGCTTCCGTGGAAGACAAAGCCCCCTGCAATAGCAAACGGATTGGAAAGCTGACGCCCACCTTCCACCCGAAGGATTCGTGTGCCGCAACTCGGAAGCTGACTCGGCTTTGGCTGGCCACTTCGGAGAGCTCTGAAAGGCCCTCGGGGGTCTAGGGCATGCTGGATGTTCTGCACTGGTTATCTGAACTCTACATGGGTCAGTGAGCAACTTTTTGGAATGCGTAGGGCCCCTGTAGAAAACATCTGTAAGTTCTCGGAATGAGGGTCCCTTTTGGGATCCACAAAACCAGAAGAAGGCATCACGCTTGCAGCAATGACCCTAAAGAAGGACACCAATTTGGAGAAGCCACCCCCGAACGATAAAAAATGAAACCCAGAAACGTTAAAATCTCAACCCTAAACCCTAAAAGGGCCTGAACCCGAAATGCTCCTAGACTCCTGAACCCTAATCCCTATCACAAGGGGGTTGTGGCAGTTCAGGACCCTAGCCGTGCAAAAGTTTATGGTGGTTACGGGTTTAGGGCATAGGGCTTTAAGGATTAGGGTCTACTTGGAGGCCCTTTTGACTTAGAAAGTAGGGTTAGTAAGGTGGGTTATGGGGATTATATTAGGGCTTCTAGGGGATACTAAGTAGACTTACTAAGTCAAAAGGGCCTCCAAGTAGGGTGGATAAGGTGCACTATGGAGCCGCCCCGTTCTACCGGGTCCCCCACTCAGACATTTCGGAAAAGTCTGGGAAAATGATCGGCCCCGCTTCACCCACCGACTGCTCCAAGTTCAGCTGGACGACCTCTCAAAAGACCCGGCTTAGGGTTAAGGGTTTAGGGCTTAGGTTCACAACACTTCAGCAGGAACTCAATTAAATGCTAGTCTGGTTCCTTTTAAGAAGACCAGAATAGGGATCTACAGTCAAGAAATAACAGTGTGTCTATATATGGGTAACTTGAACTAATCCTTTTACTTCGTCAAAGAAACATCTGGAAACAACTGGCCCACACCCTGGCAACTACCCTCCCGAAGGCTCCATGTATCTTTAGAGTAGATACTTAAGCCTTAAAGGGGTTCCTATATGGGTACTTTAAGGCCTAAGTACCCTAAACCCTAAACCCTAAACCCTAAACCGTCCCTATATGGGTACTTTAAGGCCTAAGTATATACTATATGGGTACATGGAGCCTCAGGGCCTTCATGGTCGGGGAAAGAGCCCTGATGTAAGGCTTTTGATTCAGAGTCAGGGTTGCGGGTTTAGGGTTTATAGCAAAAGCCAGAAAGTTGGAACATCATTCTCCTCCGGCCCTTAAAGTAAAGTATAGGGGATCCCAGCACTAATCCTCCTAAAGCCATGTTCCAACTTTCTGGCTTCTACTGTAGGGTTTAGGGTTTTCAGATTTCGTGTTCCAGGGGCTAGGGGCTTCATAATTCGTAAGGCAAGGGCTGTATAGGGTGAGCATGGGGGGGTCTTTAGGATTTGAAAATTCTGTGGGCTTATGTCGTGATACCTAGGACATCTATAGTTTGCTTCTAATCATGGCTATGGGAACCTGAAGGACCAAATGACCCTTAAAAGTACGGGCCCTATACCCATATACTATGAATCCCTATATGGTATATGAACCTTAAACCCTTTTAGGGTTCATTTCGTCCTTAAGGAACGTGCACAGCAGACAAATCAAGCATGAAGTTGCACAAACTATCCATAGAGGGATACTGCTCCGGATGCTGCAGTGATCCTGGCTGGATATAGGGGCCTTAAACATGAGAATAGGGTTTTGGGGTATATTATACTATAAATATACTAATGAGCCATCGAAATAGTATAGGTAATTATTCATGCCCCTAAACTATCTACAGAGGGAAGCTGCTCCGGCTGCTGCAGTGATCATGGCTTAAACAAAACCTTTCGGAATCCCCCAACCCTAAACCCTAAACCCTCAACTCTAAACCCTAAAACCAAAACATCACTTCCCTAAATCGGAACCGCCTCTTGAAGCCCGAAACAGTATCTCTCCGAGCTCCTGCCCTTATTTCAAAATTGAAACTCCAAGTCTAAGCCACTGTAAGCCCTTTAACCCCGAAACTCTGAACCACCCTAAGACCGTAAGACCCTGACACACTGACACGCTAAAGCACCCTAAAACCCCAAACGCTTGCCCATCCCAAGAACCAGTAGACCCGAGCCCTAAGACCCTAAACCCTTAACCAGCCTAAAAAGCCCTAAGACCCTAAGACCCGTGACCCTCAGACCCTAAAGCGCGCCTGACCACCATGAGCCCTTTCAGCTTCCACGCCATTCTCCCCGCGACCAAAGACGTAGTCTGTGCCCTGCGCTGCAAGATCGGGAGTTTCCGAAAATTAGGGGTACCTTTAAAAGGATCTATAAGGGTTCCTATAAAGGCTCCTATAAGGGATCTATAGGGTTTAGGGTTTAAGAGTTTCCGAAAATTAGGGTACCTCATTTTTGGGTCCTTTTAATAAGGATCCTACTATTTAGGGTGCTACATTAGGGTCCCCTCTTTTCGGAAACTCCCATATCGGGGCAAGAACTAAGGCTAGGAGTTCCCCTAAGGTTCCTTTTATGGTTTGCTTTAACATGAGAACGGAGGTTACTGTCGCAAGATGTTTGGACAAGAGAGTTTGACAACATGGTTTCCTTACCTTTGGTTAGTAGGGAATGGAAGAATGGTAGTAATAGTAGTTATAATTGTACCCCATTCCTCCATTCCCTACTAACCAAAGGTAAGTTTCGGGCTTCGGGCTACCCATCTTCAACCCTTCCCCTGAAACCCTACTTGGAGGCCCCTTTGACTTAGTAAGTAGGGTTAGTAAGGTGGGTTATGGGGATTATAATAGGGTTTCTAGGGGATACTCAGTAGACTTACTAAGTCAGAGGGGCCTCCAAGTACACCCTGAACACCCCGACTTTTACAAACAACCGAGATAAGGGGGCCGCCCTGTCGGACCTGATCTGAGTCCAAAAGCATGTGGATCCTAAAGCAGGGAACCCCCGAATTCCTAAGCCTACTATAGGGGCCTTAATCGTTAGAATAGGGTTTGGGGGGTGTAGTACACGATAATTATAACAAGGAACCCCAAGGTAATTCTTATACCAGCATCCCAAACAACTTCCGCAGCATAGCTGCGTCAAGGTTTGGAGCTTTACGGCTGGTTGCAGGGGTCGCGGGCCGAGTCATTTTGTTGGCTGTGGGTCTCTGTAGAGTTCAGGGTAGCAGCTCGAAAAAGGCACCCTACTACGCCAGTCCTGTACAGAATGGGCTGGTCGATGGCATACCCACTTCACAGACTACATATCACTGTCAGTCACCCTCAATTTAAAATCCCTAAGATTTGATTTTGCAAAGGGACCCCCACAAACCCAAAGAGCCACAAAGCCCTAAAACCCCAGGCACCCTAACCCAAATCCCTGAAAAAAAAACACAAAGAACCGAAAACTCCCAAAGCCCCCACAAACGCAGAAAACCCTGAAACGTATGTCAAGCCGAAAAGTCTTAAATTAAAGCCCCCCAAACCCTAAACATCAAAAAAAACTCGCAAAACGTCGTGGGATATCCCAAAAGCTCCAAAGACCCTTTGGATCCTAAGCCCGAAGCACTCAACCTTAAACCTTACTTGAAGGGGCAGGGGACTTAGTAAGTTGGTTGTAAGTAGGGTTATAGGGTAACTCCATTTAGGGCACTTATAACTCTACTTATAACCTACTTACTAAGTCCCTTGCCCCTTCAAGTAAACTGCCTTAAACCTTAAACCCTAAAGCTGCGGCCCTCAGGTTGCATTTAAGGGTTCCTGTAAGGGTTCCGTTAAGGGTTCCCTTAAGGGTTCCTGTAAGGATCCCGTTAAGGGTTCCTGTAAGGGTTCCGTTAAGGGTTCCCTTGAGGGTGCCCTTACCTCAGGCCTCCGAGAGCTCTTGTGGCATGTAGTAGCCATCAGACCTGGGAATCGAGGCCAAAGGCGCTTGACAATGCTTTATGAAAGTTCCCGCAAATTTGAGGTACCTTATTTTGGGGTCCTCATAATAGAGTCCAAGGGTCCAAGTAGTCCCTATTTATGGTTTTTGGTACCTAAAAAAGCCCTAAAGTCCTAGAATAGGGAGTACTTGGACCCTCTGGGTATATGGGTTCCCCTCAACCCTATAGATCCCTCACAGGAGCCCTTACAGGAACCCTAATGGATCCCTTTAAAGGTTTTCGGAAACTCCCCTTTGGGTTCGAAAGGACTCGAAACGGGAGCCTGTATGGGGCCAGAAGTGCGTCAGACGTCAGGGTGTGCGGTATAGGGTTCAGTTTAGGGGCTTAGGGTTTAGGGTTTAGGGATTAGGGTTTAGGGTTTAGGGTCTAGGGTCTAGGGTTTAGGGTTTAGGGTTCAGTTTAAGCTTAGTGTTCAGAGTTTAGGTGTCTAAGTCTCGGACTTTGGCTTTAGAGTTCGCTGCTGTGAATGGAGGAGGGATATGTCATAAAGCATAAGCAGGTATGTTCTGTGGTCTGTCTCAGGGGATTGAACCTTTTAGCACATTTGCGGGCGGTATGGGATGTCAGTTCAGAGTTTAGGGTTTAGGGTTTAGGGCTTAGGGTTCAGGGTTCTTTAAGGCCTAACGAAGAGAAAAAGAGACAGAGTTTAGGCACAGGCTTAAGAGTTCAAAGTTGACGGCTTTGGATTAGCATCTTCGACTAGGGCGTGTTAGGGATGTGTGCGTGAACTGACTATGCAGAGTCAATCCCTCCCTAAACCCCTAAACCCTCATAGCATCCTCAAATCTGAGCCAACTAACCTGGCCACTCCAGGGCTCTGCACTGCCAAGCTTCCCGCATAGCGAAGTCGAAATTCGCATTTTCCGAGCTGTCCTGGACAGGCGTTTGGCATCCTTATAAGAATATAAAGTTCCAACAGGGTTTAGGGCTTTGGAGATATGCAGGATTATGGACAGGTCTGATACTGAGGCCTGCAGTAATGGCACGGCATGGCAGGAGTGGCTGCGAGACTAGTTGTCTGCAAAACGGAGTGTGCCAGAAGAGCAACAGTAGGAGAAATGAGGGAAGCAAGTGCGAAAGATGCGGAATCAATAAGTCCACCCCTTGATGGTCGTTCCTGTCATGAAGTATCTGCTTGTGGTTTGGGTTCCTGCCAAGCTGTGGTCGCAAGAGAGTCTACGGATTATATACTATTATTGTTAGTCTTGTTGTATTGCTATTATGGCTATTACTATTACGATTACTATTGTTGATATTCTGATTCTTATTGTTTTCCTTATTACTATTAGTATCAATCTTTATTCTCCAAACCCTAAAGAACTAATTCCCCACCCGCCTCTGTCCAGGGCATCATCCATGCCTGCTCCTCCATCGTGTTCGCACCCACCCTGCCTCTTGACCTAAGGCTGTTTCTCTGCCTGGGAAGACTAGAAGTCATTACCGATTGCAAAAGCCTCGGAATTAGCTCCAAGGAGGATGCAAAGCTTCGGGCAAGGATTAACAGATATCCACAAGCATTCTTGAAAGGCGATGACATGACGTGCTATGTAATGAACACGCGAAACACCTCCTCTACCCCAACTCCACCGGGAAAAACCGTGCCACTGGTCTTGAGGCCAACTGTGGCTGCGGGCGATCTCGCACTCATACCATGCTAAACCCTAAACCCTAAACCCTAAAGCCAGACCCTTCTATACCACACCAAGAGCCCTGTCGAGCATCAGCCATCATCTAGGCTTGGGCTGAGGCTTACGTAGTGATTCGGGAACAGAAAAAAGGTGCCTGAGTGACCTCCCGACATAAAACCCTAAAACACCAAGGTCACCAAACTTTAATGTCGGAACCTGATTAAGAAACCCTGGGTCTGTATTCGGGCTCTTTGTGTGCATCCGAATATTTTCGGGTTGCTGGACCAGGGTTGCTTGGTAAGGTTCCTACATTAATGATGCTCTACATCCTGGAACGGATTGTTCAATCCGAAGCTCGACTGTCGAACTGTGTTTTTTTTTTGCCGGGCGGAGGGGCAGGGGGGGCATGAGCTTCGGGCTCTTAATCTAGGCGCCTTAACCCAGAGGGTCCCACATACACTACCATTATGGAATTAGGTCCCCCAAAACCAAAACAGGGATGGTTTTTTTGGGGCCTAATTCCATAAATAGTGTATATGGACCCTCTGGGTAATAATTGGAATAGGGTCCAGGGGGCTCCTTCTTATAATTATAATATACCTTCCCCCAAAACCCTATTCTCTTAATGTAGGGGCCTTAAAGTCTTTAGAATATGGTCTTGGGGTTTAGGGTTTAGGGTTTAGGTTTTGGGGTATATTATACTACTTATAAAAAGGAGCCCCAAATAGTCTTGGTAATTCTTTCCTAGGGGCTGAATACCCTAGACCAAAAAAGGTTAACCTTTCAATTATGGTAGGATTATATAAACCCGAAAAGGTTACCTACCCAGCTACTAAGCTTTAGGCCATTGTATGTGGAAAATCATGTGGGCGATGGCAGGGGCTTGGCCCAGTTTCAACTGGTACCCTTTTTCCTACTATTCGGTTTTAATAAGGGAACCCAAAAAGAAAAAGGGCAAAAGGGTACTACTGGAGAACCTAGGGGAAGTAGTTTGCAGCGAAGCCGGAATCTGCAAGACCTATCGAGGACTTCTGGCTTGAGGATTGCTTGCAAGTGTAGAGGTGATAGCTGGTACAGCAAAAGATTATGAAAACCCCTGGCCGTACCTTTATGAGGTCAGGATGTATAGTTAGAGTCGCTGTGCCCACCGGGGAAAGCGAACTCGCGATGCTTGAATCGCTTTCGGGGAAGAAGCCCACGAGCTCTCAATGGGTTCAGAACAAAACATCGAGCCTATGCGACACAATGCAGAAAAGACTAGTTGAACCCCAAACCCCCTACCACCTGCCCAGGCAGCAAGAGAGGGATCACCAAGGTCGACTAAACTTGTGCGAACGCGGCATAACCACCAAGCCCTCGGCCCTAAACCCTAAACCCTAAACCCTAAAGCCGACACCCCGAACCCTGAGCCCGTTTTACCTCGCTCCGGTCGGCCGCTCTTTTGAGGCGGCAAAGCAGCGCGCGGAGCCTAAAAGGCTCAAGGGCCTATGATTTCAGAGTCGGGGCGTCTTAGGTCTCGTCTTAGGTCTAAGGCACATAACTAATATAAGCTTTAGGAGTAGCATATTGGTTGCGACCTGTTGGCACGAAATAAGAGCTTCAAGATATTTGCAGATTGTAGCAAGGTTTATCTTTCTAGCATCCATACTGCATCCTACGTGCCAGGCTCGAAACCCCCAAACTAAATCCAGAACTATACACACTCACCAACACCCGTCAAAATGTAAAATGTCACCTAACTATGACAAAATAACCCTCAGCTTCCAAAAATCAGTAACCTCCACATAGCAAGCACTACTATAGGGTTTGGGGGTAAATATACTGTACTTAGAATAAGGAACCCCCCAAAAAATCCTATTCTAGTTATTAAGGCCTCTATATTACGCCATACTTGGTACATCCGGCCTTTGAAGGCGTCATGCCAGGAACTTGCCGGGCCGGGAACCTTTGGGGCTAAGAGCCCTCGACCCCTGAAGCCCTAAGCCCTAAACCCTAAGGGTCCATGTACTCAAATAGTATATACTTTGGCCCCAAAGTACCTATATAGGGACTACTTTAAGGCCAAAGTATGTACTATTTGGGTACATGGACCCTCAGGGTAAGCCCTTTAACTTTCCCCAAAAGTCTACCGCGTGGAACTATGGCCGGTGGTGGTTGTGGTGGCGGCGGCGGTTGCTGTTTTTGGTGGAGTTGGTGTTGCTACACCTGTCGTCCGGTGGGAACGACTTGGCTGAAGGTACATACTATATGCCGAACTACGCTATACTAGACTAGATTAGACTGACTAGAGTAGTTCCATCTGCCATGTTGTGCCCCCATTACTGCACTGAAGGCTTTCCAAGCAAAGCTGTCAGAAGCAGCGGTTTGAGGTAGGCTACGCCGGAACGGATGGTGATGCTGCCACCAAGCTGGAAACTGAACTCTGGGAACTGCATTGAAACATCTTTTTCTGCGCAATGAAAAGCAGAATCCTGGTGCGGAGTGGAGCAGGTGCCACAGCCTCTGGGACACCAAACACGACTGAAGCGCTGCCCACTCGTCTCACGAAGGGAGCACGTCAATCTGTGAAAAGGTGTTTGCATATTTTCAAGTTCTTCCACTCTCTGGCCGGGTAGCAGTGTCCATCCTTGAAGTTCTGGTTCTCGGAGCACTGGTAGCACAGTGGGCACTCCAGATGTTGGGTGCACACCTTCACTTCCTCGAGGAGGCTGGCTTCCGAGTCGGGCTTGTCATCGTCATGCTCGGACTCTGGATGGTTGCTGGGCAAGTGGCGGCTGATTAAGCTGCGCTTGGACTCAGCCTGGTAAAGGCACATCACCAGAGCCCACAGCACCACGAGGATCTGGCGCTTCGCCATGGCCGGTGCGAGAAGTGCAAGTCGACAAACAAACGGATCGCGAACGGCTGATTGAATCAGATGTCAGCTGCGGTCCTCTCTTGAAAGGCCTTAGTCTCCAAACCCCGAAAGCCTCGAGCTCACATCCAGGGAAGCCAATCCCGGAAGACATCCCTGACACACGAGTACCCCAAGCCCTGCACCCGCAGAATAAACCACTCAAAGCATCCTTGCCCCAAGAGCCACCACGACCTCGAGAGATCCCGCATGCAAGCTCTTCTTTTTGCGGCGATGCTCACCAGAGGGTGCTCGAGGGTTGAGGTGGCTTAGGGCTCTGGGTTTTCAGTTTGGGGGTTTAAGGTTTGAAGGCTATGAATTCAAGGGGTCTTCGAGCTTTAGCGTGGATGACCAGCTGAAGGGGGAGGGGGAGGGCCGGCGCAGCTCAGACTGAAAACCACCACATCCAGTCCGGTCCCACATCCAGCGTCTGGCCCGCGGGGACATGCTGCAGGATGACCTCGAGGCTAGCCCTAAAGGTGCCTAGACCCTTTAGTGAGACGCTATAAGGTCTCCCAGAAAGGTGCTAGAGCAGTTTGGGGTCTAGATCTGTTTGGGTCAAGGACCCATGGCTCTCCATCCTCTATTGGACCCTAAATGCCCCTTGTTTGGGACCATATACCCTATTTGAGGGTACCAGGAGGGTCCTGGGACCCATGGCTCTCTGGGTTTAGGGTGAACGGAGAAACTCAGAGCCTGCTTAAAGGCTCATGCGACTTAGTAACCCAGATGGTCCTTTAAAGGGATCTATAAGGGTTCCTATAAGGGCTCCTATAAGGGATCTATAGGGTTTAGGGGAACTCATATATATGCAGATGGTCCAAGTACTCCTTATAATAGTACTTTAGGGCTTTTTGGTATCAAAAGCCATAAATAAGGACTACTGGGACCCTGAAGGTAAGGTTACAAGTAAGGTTATATAGTTCGGATAACGCTACCTAGGGCACGTGTAACCAAAATTATAACCCCACTTACTAGGTTCTCAAAGCCCTTAAGGAATGCAACCTGCAGCCGGCAAAAAAACACAAATGACAAAATACACGCGCGAAGAGCCTGAGACAAGATCGACGCTCCCGTGTCCCAGACCCTTCCCTAAGGGTCCAAGTACCCAAATAGTCCCAAATAGTAGGGTTTCAAGGTCCAAAAACCATTCAGAGTATGGATTTTGGGACCTGAAACCCTACTATTTGGGTACTTGGACCCTCTGGGCTACACTACATAAAACCCTGAACCCCAAACCGCTACTCTACGCTTCACGCTGTGGCAAACCCAAGTCTGAGCGGGAACCCAATACCCTCTGTTTCCTGAAGGAGGATCTAGGGAGTTTACTGGGCTTTTAAGTAACCAGGGAGAAAAAAGTATAAACTTTTATTTCATAATGGTTCCTTTAAGAAAAAAGTACTAAAGTGCGGTACTCCAAAGCCCAGTTTAGGGTATACGGTTAAGGGTTAGTAAGCCACATACAGAACCCTAGAAACAAAAAAGTCCTCGAATAATCAGGAGGGTTTCTGCGGCTGCCTTACCCCGCCAAACCCAAAGCCTGAACGCAGAACCCCCAAACCATAAACCCTAAACCCCTGAAGCCCCAAATGCCTCGACCCTCAGCCCGAAACCCTGTAAAAAAAAAATGGAACCAGCTACGGAACCTCACAGGTTTTCGGCCTGCACGTAATCGGGGCTATGTGGCAGATCATGCCCACAGAGGATGCCACCCTGTCGCACCTTCGGCCTCAACTTTGGGCTTTGGGGTTGAAGGTTAAGTGTAACGGGGCTCGAGCTTCGGTTTTGGGGTTTGAGGATTAGGGTTGGAATTTAAGGCTGGTCTTAGCTTGTTGGGTTTTCTAGGATTCAAGGCTCGAGGGATTCCAAAGTTTAGGATCTTGAGGTTGATAGGTTCCCAAGGTCCCGTTGGACACAGTGGAACATCAAATTTTTTCACATTGCCTCTTTGCTCTTGGGCATGGGGCTTTCCAGGGCCTGGAGGGCTACAGGTCAAAGGGATCACAAAAGCAGCCGGGCACCGAACTGAGCCCGAATCCAGTCATCCCCTGAACAACAGCCTTGCACGCGTGACCTCTGTCAGCCCACACACCTCGATGTTTCTAAGCTTTCGCCCGCCAAGTGGCAGGAAGATGGGGACGTTCAACTCCCTCACAGGACCGCCGTCGAGGAAAACCAGGTCCTGGCTTGGGAGGAATCCAACGGTTTGTAAGGCCATAGACAGTTGAAGATGTTGATGAGGTTCATGGAGTGCATAAAGCCTTCTTGGGGCTTGTTGACTGGTCAAAGGGTATACAAGGCTCGCAGGGCAGGCTCCTGGGGTGTTTCAAAAAAAAGGCTGCACGGCTTCATTGCAAAGTATGGGTATTTAGGATGGTGGTCTAGGGTCAGAACCCGAAACGCTAAACCTTACGCCCCAAAAAACCTCCAAACACCCCTAAACCCTGGAACCCTACAAAAGACCTAAAACTCCTAAACCTGAAACCCGAAATTCACCAAAAAAACGAAACTCCTAAATCCCCGAAACCCTTTAATTAAATTCCTATAAGCCCTAAATACCTTGTAGCGTTTAAACCCCTAAACCGAGCGTCAAAGGCGGAATCCGCGAGAACTTTCGCCGCTTCGTCCGCCGTCATTTGGAGGATGGACACGCGGCTGCTCCAGGGCTCTAAAGATCGCCGTGCCTCGGCCTTTCGGGTTTAGGATTTAGGGTTTTTGGGTTTAGGGTTTGCGGGCCCTAAACCCTAAACCCTGAACGGGTTTAAAGGTTTTAGGGTTTTAGGTTTTAGGGTATGGGAGTCTGAAGCCGCGCAAGCTTTTGAGGGGTTCCTTTAAGGTCTTTCAAGGTTCATTTAGGTTTAAGGTTATGGGAATCGAAAGATCAACGAGCCTCTGCATTCAAAAGGAACGATAGATCCCTTTTGGTGATTTAAGCTTAGGGTACGGGAGACTAAAGACCGCCGCCCCTCTGTCTCCACACAGTTTAGAGGCTTTGGGTTTTGGGGCTTAGGGCTCAAAGGCTTAGCGCTTTCCCGACCTTTGGGGCTTCGAAAATGCCCCGGACGGTCAGCCCCCCTTCTCGCGCGGGAAGGGATGCTGCCGCAGTGTCCCACGTCGCGGCTCCCGTCATAGCAGGGAGGGTTGGTCACCCGATTTGCCGGCTTGCCCGACCGGGAACAACATGCAACATTACAACAAGTCCAAGACCAAGAACAACAAGAGCAGCAGCAACAACAACAACAACGGGGGTGTGTCGTTTATTTCTGGGAGGATTTTTGGTCAGAAGCTTGAAAACCTCGATTTTTGTGTGGTTTTCGTGAACAAGATTATAGTTTTTTGTTCTTTTTTGTTGGTGAGGCTTTTGCGGAAGTGTCGCAAATACCATGTTTTTCGTCTTTGATTTGTGTTGATTTTTTAGGGTCAATTTTGAAGTTTTTGTCTGGAAAGCTTCAAAAACTCGAGGTTATTGCATGGTTGGCGTTTCAAAAGTGAAGCAACAAGAAGCGGCAACAAGGGCTTCACAGAGCAACCGGCAGCGTTCGAGAATTAACGCAACGAAAGAAACAGAAGACACAAGCATTCGCATGGACGTCATCCCCCCCAAAAAAAAAAAAAATAGGCACNCCCCCCGCACAGAGCCGAAAGACAAATGCAAGTCGAAGCTGGCATGTGCAGAAAGTCGGGAGTCAGCAAAAATACTGTAAAAACCGATGCGGAATGCGACACACACAGGAAGACACCGAAAAAAACGATGCGACATGCAGAGGTCAACACGTCTTTGCACAGTGCAGCCCGGCGGCTGGGACACTTTTTTGCTATAACACACCGCAAAAACCGATGCGAAAGCAGAAGCAAAGTTCAGTTCTGGGTGAGGAAAGTGCCAAAACTCGAGTTTCAGCACATGCCAGCAAAGCAATCGCACCACCCCGCGCGGCGGCAGACGCAACGACTGCCAACAACAACGACAGCAACAACAACGACAACGACAACAACAGCGACAAGAGCGACAGCAATAACAAGAAAGACATGACCACCATCACCACGACCACCACCAACAACAACAGCATTAAAGCCCAAAGCCTAAACTCAATCAAGCCTTTTGAAGTTCCGAACGCGAAGTAAACCTATACAGCCCGATATCTGAACCCGAAAGGCCGCCCAACCCATGCGACTTCTGCATTGACCGGTTCCCTTCTGTTTACACTTGAGCAGTTCAAATGTCAGGAGCTCATCATGTGTGGTGGAGGGGGTTGATGCGGCCCATGCCAGCAGTCACCTCCGCAACCAGCAAAGGACGATAACGTCCTGATTGCTGCACGTAATTTCCCACCCGTGATCGTCTCTTAACGGCAACTGGCGGGTACTCAATAGGCAAAAACAGTTCGCATAGACGCCGAATGAGCCTTTTAAAACTGGCCATCGACGGGTCCACAGAGGAACTGTATTCAACAGTCATACATACAATCCGCGTCGGGATGTATACATGTTGGAGTATCTCGAGCTCGGCACCCTCGATATCCATTTTGGTGCAATCAATTCGAGGATTAGCTCTCAGCAAGTCGCCGAACGTGGTTCTTTGGATCCGTTCGGTCGCACGACCTCGAGTGCAGTTAACTCTGTGGCGTGCATCCGAACGGCCGTGAACGTACAGTTGACCTTCCGTTCTTGAATTCAAGGTGACCGCTCGTGGGTGCACCTTCACCCCTTCAATGCCCACGACCTCGGTTAGCCAACATGCTGTTACCAGTCCGACATAATTGCACAGTGGAAGCTCAACACGCACTCGAGGCGACAGAGTAAGGTGAGCATGACCAGTTCGAGTCCCAGATGCATTACGCCTACAGAGGGCTCGGCTGTTGTCGCTGGGCTCGTAAATGGTCAGCTTTGCAGAGTTGACAATTAACGACGATCGAGTTGCAAAGGTGCGGTCAACAATCAAAAACACCAGAAGCTATGCTCCCCCAACGCCTCGGTAGCGCCCAGAAGCTTCGCATAAATGGCTAAGGATCCGAGGTGACCGCCCACATCCCACCAACGCCTCGACGACAAGTGCTACTTCAGAAGAGTTGTTGAAGAACGTCGTACATGTGACAGTGGTAGGCTACGAACTCCAACTGCATCAAGCTGAATGTCGTACCAAAGCACGCATTGGTGGGAGCCTCTCTGACTGTCCGCCCGTACACCTTCCGCTGCAGCACCTCCTTCCGGAAATCGCACCGCGCCCAATGAGACACGATCTATGAGTCAGGGACAGGATACAACAATCAATTAAGCATGAAAAAGCTACGACCACCAAGCTTCAAGATATTGAGGCGCGTGCCCTCCGGGCGGAAGTCCAACTCGAAGGGGCCGCAGGTCACCACGCCGTCTCCAATCTCCAGCTTCGGGAAGCGACGAGATTGACACACGAACCAAAAGCAAACAAGCCCATGCGGCTGGAGCAAGCTTGGGGTCCCAAGCCTTGCCTCCGAAAGTCTACACCCCAAGCCTTCTAACATAATCCTCGCACCACGTTCTAAGGCTGTTGCATCTCATGCTCTCCGTGCGCGAAGGCGCACATTTCGACACTCTGTGACACTCGTGCTTCGCAGGCACGCTTGACTTGGTTGCAGTTGTCTCCTGCGACGTTCGCACAGACTAGGTCATTACGCTTTTTGGTTCATACAACCACGCTGCGGGAATTGTGGCATTCTTGTTCTTCCATCGCCACGCGCTGTAAGACTCGCGATTTCCGTGCATGCTCAAATTCAACACAATCCATGGCACCCAGGTTCGTGGGAATGAACCTTTCCTGTAATCGAAATATGTCACATCCGATCCTAGTCGGTGAAGATTGTCTTTCTGACCTGTCGAAAAGTTGCCAATGTGCATCGCAACCATAGCCAGCACGCGGACAACACTTATACCGGCCGTGCACAACAGGACACTGTTAGTGAACCCTGCCTGCTTTGCCCTCTTGCCACGCATAAACTCGCGCTGGTAGGAGTTCTTGTCGAACACCATGGTGAAGGGTTTTAGGGTTCAGGGGTGTAGGGGTTTTGGGTTTACAGGGTTTAGTCTTGCAGGGCTTAAGGCTTGTAGGATCCTCCACAGTAACCCTGAACCCTAAACCAGGAACAGTAATGGTAAAGTCTTGAAGTTGGTGGTCCCTCTCCCTGGGGTTCCAATCCAAGCGACATCCAGAACCAACCCGGAACCCAAAACAGCTGAGTCCCGAACCATAAAAGGACTGCTCCTTAAGCCCCAACACAACCCGGTTCAAAGATTCTGGAGAGCTGCTTCGAAAGCCGTGTCGAACGCAAGGCACGCACCCTGAAGAGGAAACCTGACAAAACTCTTAAACTCGAAACCTGGTGCACTGCGCGTGGACCTGTATACATACTATGTACACACACACACCATACAGCTTAAGGGGGAGAGAGAGACAGACACAAATAAATTTACACGCATGTACACACCAGACATAGAGAGACAGAGAGGCGAGGGAGCCAGGAAGAAAGAGAGAGAGAGAGAGAGACACAAACAGCGAGCGAGAGCGAGAGGGAGAGCCCCTAAGCCCTGAACCCCTAAAGCCCGAGAAACCCTGAATCCTAAATCCCTAAAGCCCTAGGCGCAATAAGCCCGAATTTCGAACCTCTGCCTCTGCAGCTGCCTGGATGCCCAGGGCACCTCTCGCGGCCTGGCTGCGGTTCTGCTCCATCCAAGGGTCGATGGTGAAGATCCGGGCTTGCCTAGGGCATTACAAATTCTTTAGGGCACTAGGGTGCTTTAGGGTTTAGTTTAGGGTTTAGGATTTAGGGTTCAAGGTTTAGATTTACAATTAAAACCATAAACTGATTCCGACAAGGAATCCTCTAACATTGCCTTTGAAATTATGTAAGGGCTCCTCGAAGGGATCCTTTAAGGGCTCCACAAGACTATTATGAAGTTTATAGGGCGTAAGGCTTTTTTGAAGGCTTCAGGAGCTCGTATAAGGGATTCTTTGTATAAGAGTTTGATAAGGTTTGTAGGGCGTAGGATTTTTCTGAGGGCTTCTGGGGCTCGTATAGGGGATCCTTTGAGGGTTCCATGAGAGTATCCGACAGCTTCTAGGATCCGCTGTGTAACCCTTGTCAGGCTCGCCATGAGCATCACTCGGTCAGTTTTGTCCTGCCCCAGGGAAGTCTCAGAGATGATGTTGCACTGCTTGAAGGGGGCAGGGGACTTAGTAACTAGATTATAGTGCCCTAAATGGAGTTACCCTAATTATAACTATACTTATAACTTATAACCAACTTACTAAGTCCCCTGCCCCTTCAAGTGGAGTGTGGACGGGAAACTTCCAGCTCGGGCTGACTCGTCTTGGAGCCCAACGCCAACTAGCAGCGAATGTCTGGGCTGTTGCGACAGCTAGTGTCAACCACACAAACATGGCCGCACAGAGTAACGGCCAATCTGCTCGATACCCCGCCCGCGCCATTTTCGACCCCCCTTCTGGCTGGGTCAAAAATACAGTTTAACTGCACCTGCTGTCATCAGTGACTGCCATCCGGACATAAAGCCGGTATTGCGCACAGCCCCTCTTGTTTACAGCATCACGTGATCAATGGCTGCATAGACACACTAGCTCACCCAGTCAAAAACATGTTTAACATGGCTCGGTGTTACAAACCAGCAGTCACGGTAGTGCTCATTCCGCCTATGAGCACCGCCAGGATGCGCGATGCCTGGGTAATAATAACATACAGCCTCGCACCAAAGAGCAAAGACAATACGATTGCCATGATTTAAAACCGGACGCCCCCAACAATCTGGAGGCGCGACCCTGGCGAGCAGGAACTGTCCCAAATGGGGACCCCGGCACGTCCGCGAGACCCAGGGGTTTGACCCTTCAGTTTGCTCTCTGCATGGAAGCATCTCTTGCCGACGCTATGCCACAGGTTGCTTCTCCAAGTTCCAGTTTCCGGAAGGGTTACGAGACGCGCCGCGCATAACCTGCCTCATGGTGGCCAGGTCACGACCTGACGTGCTCAACCCACGCACACACACAATTTGGGTTGAATAGAGTGGATCACCCACAGTAAGTGGTAGAACAGCGCCCCACCCTGTCACTTGGGTATGGAGTTTTGTTTTGGAGGGCGAAGATCAGCCTTCGCCTTTGGCCCGTATTCTGCGGCTCTGTTCGTAGACTTAGGGGGTGTCAGGATGTCAGGATACTTAAAAGGATTCCGGTGGCTTTGGGGTTTGAGGGCTTTGAGGCTGCTTCCTTGTGCTTTGTCAGTACGGGGTGAGGTCAGTCCCCTGGACTCTTGAACCCCAAACCCGGACCCTAAACTCCACATCCCAGGGCCCCAAAGCCTACAATGCCTATACACCAATCAACCCATAATATAGGGGTCTTCGTAATCAGAGTAGAGTTTTCGGGCCTATGATACCATAATCATAATAAGGAGCCCCCAAAATAGTATAGGTAATTATTTGGGCCCCTACATCATAGAACCCTACTGTAGATCCCTTATAGACCCTTTTAAGGAGCCCTTTATAGGAACCCCCAAAATAGTATTACCAAAGAACCCAAAATACGCGACTGCTGACCGGATCAACCACGCTGCTTCACAGTCTTGAGGACATGGACCGTGCAGGCGGCTTTGCCTGTCCCCACCTGAAAGTTTCAGCCCTATACCCTAAACCCGAAAAAACCCTGAAACCCTCCACCCTAACCCTACATCCTACACCCGGAACCCTAAACGCTAAAAAACCCTGAAAAACCCTGACACCCTAAACCCTAAACCATGATACCTAAACCCTGAACCCTAAACCCCTCGTATTTAAGGGTTTTTTAACCTGAAGGTTTCAGCACCCTGCAGGGGGCTCTCTGATTTATATGGGAGTTTCCGAAAATTAGGGATACCTTGTTTTGGGGTCCTCATAATAAGGATTCTACTATTTAGGGCGCTATATTAGGGTCCCCCCATTTTCGGAAACTCCCATATAAACCCTTATAGAGCCCTTTAAAGGAACTCTTATAGCACCCTGATAGTACCCCTTTAAATGAGCCCTTAAGGGTCCCCTGTTCGGAAACTCCCATATAAGGGTCTTTCTCCTGAGGAGCCTTGAACTTCAACGGGGTTTAGGGTTTATTCCGATGTAGCTGGCGGAGCAAGACACTGAGCTCGGCGCGGTCAAGGGCAGTTAAGATACTCATGGACAAAGAAAGTAAGTACCCTTGCGTCTATAGACTCGTGGCACCTGATGGCCGACCTCTAGTCCAGCCACCCTTTCGGCAATTGCGAAAGCAATAGATCCGAATCCCTTCAATCTGCCAATCTTGACACTCTCGAGCTCATCAGAAATCGCAGCTTTACTCATGTGTGCCGTCCTTTTGTGCCACCAACTCACTAAGCTCTGGACTGGACTCCAGATAAGCTGCTCACGCGTTCAAGTCTAGAACCGAACGACAAAACCGAAAAGCCATCCCTACACACGGTGGTCTCAAGGGCAGGCGTCCTCGTTGCCCACCACGGCTTTGGACCGACGAGGCGAGTGACCGGCAATCGTGGGCCGATGTCTTTCGGGATACTTCCAGATTCACCAATGTCTGCTGACAAATGCGCCGCCAAGCAACCATTTGAACGCTTGAAGTGGTCCCTCAAACGTCGCTGAGACCAGAATTGTGTTTGACACACCTCGCAACTTGTACCGACACATGCTTGAGTAAGCTGTGACGGCACAGAATGTGTCTTAGCTTTGTGAGCGGCTACTGCTCTGCTGTCTTGCAGAATAACTCCACACATGTCACCTTCACCATTGACGGGCACTGGGACGATGACAACACCTTTACTTTCAAGACTCTGAAGGATATGAGCTTGAGCTGTTGTTTCGACGGCAGTTTCTCTGCTGTCAGCAATGCATGTTCTGCAAAAACGTCTCAGAGATTGCTTGCAATCAAGCATGCCATCAGCATGCCTATCAAACCAACCACTTCTTGCAACAGGGTCCTCAGGCAACTCCTCCAAGCAAGCACGACCAAGCACCTGATTGACTCGCTCTATAGCCTTGCCAGCTTCATCAAGCCAACAACCTTCCTCAATCAAAGTGCGCCACAGGAACTCGTAACGTGACTCAACAATCTGACCAAGCTGTCTGAAGCGCGCAGCGTGTATGGCGTCATTTGGCAACAGAACGCCAACGGCAGCACATGCCTGCACATCACTCATGAGCTTGCAGGTGCAACCGCCGATCGGCCTAACCGACCGCCTGACGAATGACATGTAAGCTGCCTTGAACGAAGCCCACGACTTCTTTGAACCGAGACGCCACACACCGGCGCCATGGCAAAATTTGTTGAGCATCAAAGTCTGAAGTAAGCTGGTCTTCTCTGCAGCAGTCAGCCAGGCACTGAAAAGTAAACGCTTGTACACGGGACCAAAACATGCTTCGGTCAACTGACGCCGCCTATCGACATCATCAACATGGCTACCCTCGCCGCTGGCAGTAGTGCTAAGGTGCAAGTACGAACGCACACAGCGAAGATGCACAGTACCCGACGACAAACAAACATCCAGCTGCGAGTCACGTTCAACAAGCACCTCATGTTTTGCACCATTGACACCGGGACCGGCGAAATGCACAACGGTCTCGGTCTTCTTCTGTTCGAAGCTTAAAGCGACGCCAATCATCTGCAAGCTCTCGAATGCAATGACTGTTGTTTTGCATACTTCTTCAGCCAACAAGCTTGCATGACGAGTCTGCATCAGGATCGCAACGTCATCGAGCCAAGTTGGCACAAGGGCATGAGCAACACAAGCAACCGCATCGACACCCTTACAATGCAAAGCAACTCTGAGCCCGGCCTCTTCAAGCCTGTCAACCATCGTATCGATCGCAACAATCATTACGTACTGCTTGAAACAATATGTCGGCTATGGGAGAGCCAGCTCTTGTTCCGACCTCCGTTTTGAAGGCCTGTGGATTGTCAAGCACGCAAGCGAACCACGTCGATGAAAACATCGAGCGAAGCATTGTGTGGATGGACTGCGCAACTCGCATGCGCTCCAACACGGTGGGCCCACTCAGCAACAACATGACACGCTCTTTCATTGCTGTTCCAAGGTTGAGGCCATCAACCCACTCCTCAACGCAACACGCATTGTCCGACTTGAATAGATAGTACCGTGACGTTGTGTAGAAGGCGCTAATGCCATCTAAAAACAGAATGCCACCTGGCAAGTGGCTTCGCCTCAGCTTCGCCAAATGAGCTTCAACCGTCATGGCCACGATGGACATGGGTCGACCCTTCCTTCCGCCAGAAAGCCTTGGCGTGGCATGCTGGTCAACGGCCCTTGCAAGCTCATGTCGCATCGCCTTGCTCAGTGCTTTTAGAGCAGGTTCTAAATCTTTACGACGCCAATGAACCACGGCACCGTCATGTCGCCAACCCAGTGGGCTCTGGTAGTCAACCCACAACTGGCACCCGAGCTGCCCGCCCTCCTTCGGAGGCCCAGCTATCTTGCATATGCCGTCTTGTATCCGAATCTGTTCGGCCTGCTCACGACATTCTTGCAGGCCGACAATGTGAACCCTGAGCCTACGCATCTCAGCAGCAAGGGCACTATGCTGGCCTCGCCTGACAAGTGACAATGTGTTGTAAGTCATGAGTCGAAGCTGAACCCTTACGTCGGCACCGCCAAAACTAGGCTCACGACCAACATCAACGGGAGGCCGCAAATGCGCGGGGCACGAATGCACAGGGCCGCTACTACAACATACAGGCATTGCCGCAAAACCACCATCACCCTGAACGGCAGGCAATTGCACACTCGACGGGTCACGAGCCAAAAGCCACATCCATTGCAGAACCTTGTCATCGAGCAATGCCTCGATCGTCGAATCATTCGGGGCACACAAGCCTACCCCTGCAACTGACACATACGTAGCCAAGCCATCAACCAGCTCATTACCGGGATCCCCGGAGCGCGGCGCTACATGCACCTGGTTGATGGTTTTGCCCTGGCACCTTGCCATGGTCCAAGCTGCCACCACTTGCTGTGCCAAGCTGTCGCCATCCTCAGCGGAGAAATCTCCGGTTGCAACACCTGCAGCCGACGTCGCAAAATATGCAACTGTAACATGCTGGCAATCCTGCCCCACACAAACCATGCTCGCCATAAGCTGCGCAAACAACTCCGCACGAAATGCAGACATGCTGTCCCGGCATACACACTCTGGAACATGCCCAGCTCGACAACCAAACCAAACCAGCTCCTCAGGCCTAACATCACAAGCCGCGACCGCCCAAGTACACACTCGTCGGGCAGGATCGAAGGAGCCATCAACATACAACCGGAGGTTGATTGGACTTTCATCATCATGCGCCGTCCTAGCATGAGGCAAGATTTGCCCGGCCGCACGGTGCAACTGGCAATCTTGTGGTATGTGTCTGCACATGTTGCCAGGCCGAAAATCATCAACGACATCATGCATAATGTCATCGTTGATTCCAAAGAATATCCTCCGCTCCTGGCATACACTACTGGGGATTGCCATCTCAAGTGACAACACTATGGGACACTGCCCTTGAAGACATTGCCGGCTTGTCACCTGTGGATCATGCTCATGCCTGTCCTTTGAGTCCACCGTCGTATGACCGTTCAACTTGACCCCAGGTTGTGGCAAAGCTGCGATTCCCTGATTTGGAAAATACAGACCAGGAGAGAAGGACGGCAAGGTTCGACCAATGCCCTGTACATCCCTCATCCAACTCTGGACATGATTCAAACTCTCATTGTCACGCAGCGACTCTCTCGAAACACTATCGTCAGAACTACAAGCTGTGGCGACACGAACTTTGTTCTGCGCCGCCTGCGATTCCAAAACTACGCCACACTGCAAGTTGGTCAAACTCCTAACACTCACCTCGGCCACAAATGTGACCGTAAGATGCGCGTTCCCAGGGCTACGTCCGACACCAGCCTTCTTGAGGCATCATTCCATATTCGCGGCTCCAACGCCGGCCACATCTCTTGAACCCAGGTTCCATATCACGGCCGTACTTTGTGCATCATCATACACATGCCCTGACTCATGAGCATGCCTACTGTTCAACTGCATACCTGGCGATCGGTCTGAAAGATCCTCATGAAGATCGATGCTTGACAAGTAACTTGGGCACCCTTCTGCCCCTCTTTCACATCGCAGCGCTCTGGCCCCGTGACTTGTTGCGAACCATCTCGCTTTGAACAGATCACCCCCCACATTGGCAGCAATCTGGCCCGTCTCCTCAGAAGCATCTTGCAGGCTACAACACAATGCCCACAGAACGCCAACCGACTGAGCCTGATATGCACTCATGTAGTCTGCTTCATTGCACACTGAATGTAAAAGTGGTAGCCATGTCGGCCACGAGCGCCCACACCTGGGTGACCACACAGCGCCGTGACCTAAACAGGGTTTGTTGCTTTCGGTGCATCCTCTTGCTTCTCCTGCGATTTCGTTTTCCTTCGCGGTGTTGACTCCCCCCCGATGGGAAGCTTCGCGAGGACTGAATCCAGCGCTGTTCGTAACTTCTTGTTGGCCTGCAGGCTTGATCCTTCCTCGGACACTCCATTGTCGTTGACTTCCATCAACTCCACCTCGGAATCCACGTCCTCGACCTCGTCTGCATTCGCAGCCAAGGTACGTATATGCTTTCCTTGGCGTGGCAATCCTTCCTAATGCCTCTTCCTCCTTTCTCTGGAACTCTTCCATCCTTCCCTGGTGATCTACGCTGCCTTTCTCGATTGCCTCCGCCGTCTGCTGCACGAAGGCTGCCCAAGCTGATTCCTGAGCTTGCCGTGCTGCACGAATGGAGTGCAATTGCTTCCTTGCCAACCCAAGTTGCGATGTGTATGCATGCAGGTCTTTTGTCTGCTGCTTTGAGCTGGTGCCTTCCACCCTCGCCAAGGCTTCTGCTAAAGCCGGTGCCATCTGGGAGGCTCCGCTGAATGCCGATCTGATGGCCCCCACGAGCTCTTGCACTGGAGCGCTGTCGTCCATCGCATTGGCCCCGGCTGCGGTGGGTAAGTTCTTCCGCGAGTCGGCTGCAGCAACCCAAGGTGTATCCGGGCTGCTCCATATGGGCACCTGATAGGTCTCTTTGCCCTTGCCCTTGGCATGGCTTTGTCCTTTTCCTTTGGCCTTTCCGGTTGACCAAGATGCCCACGGCACCTGATGGCCTGCAATGTTTGTCCAAGGATGTGGACCACCTCCCCCATCCTGCCGACGTCTTGGAGAACGCTTGCGTGGAGACACCGGCTTGGTAGAACGTCCATCCCACTCGGGCCACCAATCCGCTTCCATCGCATCCGTCCACGCTCGTCCGCAACTTGGGCAGTGCGGCCACGTCGCTTTGACAAACTGCTTGCAGAAGGTGGCCATTGTGGCCCCAATTTGCCATCCTGTACTTCGTTACTAACACACTTCGCGAATGATGATTCTCCAGGCAGGCTGCGGCTTCTTCCAATGCCGAGTCGTCGTATTCCACTTGGCCTGTCAGACAGTTTCTGAGGACAGTACGTGACCTGGTGCGGCGCCGCCGCTGCCTTCTGTGACTGGATTTCTCTGTGGACGTCTCGCAGAAGACTGAAATCGTGAAGACGACGAAGTGCAAATCTCAACACTAGCTCGTCACCAAGAAAATCAACTTCCTTAGTCTCAGATCGATGCGCATATACTGTCAACTTCCCGTCAACTCAGTTGGCCTATCTAAAGTGAACTTTGGCTTCGTGGGCGATCACTCGCCACACTGAGGGTCGGCCAGAGAGCCTGGTGGATCCACAATCCCCTAAAAGAAGGCGAAAAACTACACCGGCTTGATCTGGAGACGCCTGGGGTTTAGGGTTTAGGGTTTAAGGGTCAGGGGGTTTAGGGCTTAGGGTTTAGGGGTTAGGGTTAGGGTTTTGGGGGTTAGGGTTGAGGTTTAGAAGTTTTATTGGAGCTCCTAGGTTTAGGGTTTAGGGTTTCTGGATTAGGGTTTAGGTTTAGGGCTAGGGCTTAGTATGTTCTACAATTGCTGCTTTACATTAAATCCTTGCTAGGTCCTTATGTTCTACCAGTTTCGGTGTTCCTTAGGTTCCTGTTTTCTAGCATCATGTCATGTAGAACACACCTGCACCGGGTCTTTCTTGTAAGGATCCGACTACTTTTGATCATTAGTAGGGTGGCACATTAGGTTCCTGGCTATAGAGTAGTTCTCTGAATTAGGGTCCCCTTTCTGGTCCTGAAACTAGTACGGCACCCTTACAAAAAGGACCCGGTGCCAATTTACAGCACTAGCAATTTTTCGAACTCCATTACAGAACCCTTCAAGGCACCCTATTGTAGAACCTTCAAAGGCACCCTATTATAGAACCCTTGAAAGAACCCTATTATAGAACCGTTTCCCACCTCCACCATGACCAGCTCCTGCCGCCCGGCACGCAGAGCCTGAGGCAAGAGCGACCGAAGAAGGCCCACCACGATCTCCTGAGGACACCTACAGGTTCCTGTATGCGTTCCTTTACGGGTTCCCTTAAGGGCTTCGTTCAGGGCTTCCTTCAAGGTTTCCTTTAAGACTTTAAGGGTTCCTTCAAGTAAGGGTTCCGTTAAGGGTTCCCTTAAGGGTTCCTGTAAGGGTTCCTGTAAGGGTTCCTGTAAGGATTCCCTTAAGGGTTCCCTTGAGGGTGCCCTTAAGGGTTCGTTTAAGGGCTAGCAAAAGAAGAAAGGGGTTCAAACGAAAAGAGTACGGGTGTGGGTTATACTGCAGCATGCTTCTATAGGGACCGTATCATAAGACTATGCTTTGCTTAGTATTTTGGCAGACCCCGATATTGCCGCAATGAGCGAACACGGAAAACCGTTCCTGCTGTGGGCCCCAGTCTCAGTGTGGTGGAGACCCAGATCCGCGCGGTGGCGAAGAGGAACATCCGCAAGCGGGCCCCTCCTAGCTGCCACTTCCAGAGTGACCTGGTGGTCCAGCACAGAAACTTTCTCAAGTCCAATTTTGGATAACTCCAGGTTCGTGTACAACACAGGCCCAAGAACAGCCGTGCAAGCACCTCATCCAGGGAGCGCATTCGAAACCCGAGCCAGACTCTTGAATCGTTCCTGTCAAAGCCTCCAACACACCGAAACTTGACGCCCTGGACTGTCAATCCTAAACCCCTAAACACCATGAAGCCCTCTCTTGATCCCAGAACAAACCCTGTAAAGGCCTCCAGCAGCCAAGTCGGCTTCCAAAGTGCTCAAAGACTCCTTTGCTTCGATTGGATTTCTAGGGTTCGAACAACAACAGCAACAGTTGCCGCAGTAACAAAAACAATGATAATGACAACAAAACTGGTAATAGCGATTATTAGCATGGTTAGCAATAATTACACATTATCATGCGGCTCTACTGTACCGGGCCTTGTAGGGGTTGAACGCATGAGGCACTACAGAGCCTTAAGGGGCTTTGCGCTTAAGGGTTAGCGCCGAGAGTTCGTTTGCTCTGCTGGGGCTCCTATACATGTAGTAGGTTGGGATTACGGCTTAAGATTTCGGATTACTGAAGCTACAAGGCGTTCATATGCTGTTCGGGTTTAGGGTTTTACTGGGTTCGACTGGCATTGAGGGTTCAGCAACCCTTACAGCTTTGGCTCTGTTCGGGTCCCTATGATTACCTTAACCTACGAAACCCTACTTTTTTGTAGGTTCTTATGATAAACCCAAATATGGATTATATAGGGACCCTACAAAAAAGCAGGTGTTGGTAGGTTAAGGTACAGAAACCTTCTGGAACCCCTTAAAGAAAGTTCTTAAGGAACCCTTAAAGGAGCCGAGGCCAGGCGATCTTCGTGCTCGAAGGCCCTACGGCCCAACCCCCCACCAGGGTTAAGGTTCTTGCTCTTGAATCTGCGGTAGCGGACTTTCCTGTCGCCAGCTTGCCCCTGTGTTTAGGGTTCAGGGTTTAAGGTTCAATTAGGGTTTAGGGCTTATAGGGCTTATAGGGGTGCCGGAATCTTGAAAGCGCCCAGGCATCTAAACAATGTGTCTTATGCTCGCTCTCTGCCTCTCTTGTCTTGAGGTATAGACTTCTTAATTAAGGCGCAAGGACCCCTAAGCCCTAAAATGTTGGTACAAGTCCCCTAGACCTTGTAAGCCTACATGTAGTCAACCCTAAACCACAAACTGAACCCGAAAACCAAAACCCTAAACCAATGATCCCAGAATCTTGAGCTGCCGCCAGCGCGGTCGTGGCCACTTCGCTCGGTGCGCCCAGCCCCACCTTTGGAGGGGTTTGGGGGTTGTGACTTTTATGTCACAGCTTAGGGTGCTGGATTTTGGCTGGATAGGGGTTTATGTCACAGTTTAGGGCTTGGGTTTTATGGGTGGTTTACAGAGTATATAGAGGTTTAAAGGTTTAGGGTGTGCACTGTAGGGTTCTGAGTTCAGGCTTGGAAGGTTTCGGGTTTAGGGTTTCGGGGTTGGGGATACAAAAACGGAGCATGAGGGTTGCAAGGCACAGGGGGTTAAAGGGCTTCAAGCTTTTCGGGGAGCCGAACATTTCAAGTTGTCGGGGCTCGGGTTTGGCGACGCCCACATTTTGACTTCGCCGAAACCTGGGCTTCGAAGTAGCCAAGGAGAAAAAAATACAGACAAGTCTTTCATATTGGTTCCCTTTAAGTAACAGGTCTCAAAAAAGCATTACCCTAAACCCTAAACCCTAAAGTATGGTACTCCGAAGCCCAGAAACTCTCCGTGACGTCGGCAGAGCTCGCCAAAGTCAGAATCCAGGGCATCCTCCGATTCCAGGCAAGCAGGGAACCCTCAAGCTAATGTAGGCTTCCTTTTAAGGGCTTCCTTAAAGGGGTCTATAAAGGATCTATGTGTATGTATATATATATAGAGAGAGAGAGTAGGGTTCTATAATATAGGGGCCTTAACAATTAGAATAGGGTTTTGGGGCCCGATATACTATAAGATGTAGGAACCTGATTAATCAAGAATCCTTGGACTTTTGTTAGGGTTCCTTATATGAACCCTACTATTTTGGGCTTATAGGCCCAGGGCTTCTTAATCAGGTTCCTACATTAAACACACAACCCTCCCTGATTCCTTCACGCACATGCGCGTACATGCCCGAGAGACCACATGAGGGTCCCAGTCGCTTGGGATGGAAAGTGCTTTGCAAGGCGGGGTTTCCAGACCTCGCAATTACAATTACAAGCTCAATGATTTTTTGTGGTGCGTTGTGTCCCGACCTTGCGTGTTTGGCGATTCTGGCCCCCATTGGTCGGTACATGGGGAGCCCTCGATGCGATCTCCCCTATTCATATAGGGGTTAGGACAATTTAGGGTGCAGGGACCCAGGTATGAACCTCTTGGAACACAGAGATTCGGTGCGGGGCTCTAGGTTGCAAAAGCTTCACTGTTTGTAGGGCCTGACGCACAGTCACCTGGTTTCGTGCGCAGCAAGCACCCGAAATTAGTCAGGAAACCCAATGCCCAAAACTAAGATACCTTGAATTGAAAAGTCGGCTCGCTGGGTAGGCTCTCTGAACTTCAGGGGGCTTAAAGGGAGGCTTAAAGGGGGCTTGAGGGGGGGCTTCAAGGGATGAATTTTATTTTCTTTGTTTTTAACACCTCCTCCCCCGGGCCTGTGCCTTGGAAAGGATCTCTTTCGAGCGCGCCAATGCCGCCAGGAGCGTTGCTTGGTCACAGGAGCCAACACCCAGGGCAGCGGCACAGCCAGAAGAAATGCACGCGATGCCGCCCTGCGTATTGAGCCATGAATTGGCCTGATACAGTTTTTTTTTGAACGCCTTTTTCCGCCTGCATGCAGAGGATCAGGTTTAGCGTTTAGAGTTTTCGGGATGTGGGCTTGGCCTTTAGGGTAAATTGCTGTCCGGTTTCCTATGGATCCAAAGGTCAGCCCTGAACCCTAAACCCTAAACCCTAAACCTGAACGCTTTCGGGAGAGGGGGATATGCAACCCCGATTGGATGGAGAGGTTTGGATGTAGGTTTGACGGGCGGCTTGGGGCCGAGGGGTTTAGGGTGGAGGTTTAGGGTTTAGGGTTTAGGGTTTAGGGTTGTTGAAGTAGGGCACTGCTTGGCCTGGTAGAGGGGCTCAGCCACATACTTGTCCACTGCTTGAAGAAAGAGCCTGGTTGACTCCAGTTCCTGCCAAAGTCCAACTTCAGCTCGTATTTACCTAAACCCTAAACCCGAAACCACCTAAACCCTTAACCTAAACTCTAATCTTCAAAACCCGAAACCTGAACCCTAAACTCATAGACCCGAAACACTACAATCAAACTACAGTAGGGTCGACATCACCCCCCTCGCATGTTTATACCTTTTCTTCTGGGATACAGATTCTTCCACCAACTTAAAGCAAAACACAATAATGTAGGGGCCTTAATCATCAGAATAGGGTTTGGGCCCACTATAATTGTAATAAGGAGCCCCCAAAATAGTATAGGTAATTTTTAAGGCCCCTACGTTATGTTGAGTCTGTTTGCGTTCTCTAATTCTGGGGTCACTGCTGTCTTCGATGCTGAAGAGCTCACCGCTTGCGCTGAAGCTAGCAATAAAGCTCCCCTTCCCTCCCTTCCTCTCTGCCTCCCTCCCTTCCTGCCTGTCTGTCTCTCTCGGTCTCTCTCTCTGCTTGCCTCTCTCTCTCTCTCGCTATCTCTCTGTCTCTCTCTCTATCTCTCTCTATCTCTCCCTGTCTCTCTCTATCTCTCTGTCTATCTCTCTCTCTCCCCCCTCACTCTCTCCATCTCTTCGTAACCACGGTCCGAGTTTTGATGCATCCGCCAGCCGAGGTTGGCATCTGCTGCGCGCAGCACTGGCCGGCTTTCCTAGGGCTGGTTTTATTGGGGCGCCCGGGAGGTGAAGGGGTCTATAGGAGTGGTTGTCAAAATTATGGTCCCTTTTTGGGTCCCTAATATAGTACGGCACCTAATATTTAGGGTACCCAAAAAGGGACCATAATTTTGACAACCACCCATAGGGGTTACTATAAGGGTCCCCATAAAGGGCACTATGGGGTTTAGGGGTCTTGGGGTTTAGGATTTACGATTAAGGGCGCAGCTTCATCTCAGAACTCAAGCAAAAGGAGGGTTCTGGGCTTCCAGGTGCAGGCTTGCTCTTGCGGATGCTGGACGTTGAGGTTGAGGGTTTTAGGGTCGGTGAGGGCCTACAACCTCAAAGGTTAAGCCGCTGAACACCCAAACTCCTACCCATAAACCCTAAAGTCCAAAACCCCTGAACCCTAAACCCCTAAACCCCTAAGACCCCTAAACCCTAAACCCCGAAACCCCTACGCCCTAAACCCTAAACCGCACATGAAGCCCTGAAGCCTGAGTACATCCTCTTCAGAATCCAACACAAAACCCTTATAAAGCCCCAAAGAACCCTTTCCGCCCGTAAACCCTAAACCCTAAGCCCCTTAGAAACCCGTATAAAACCTGATGGAACCTAGATCCTCAACCCTAAACCCTTCCTAAACCCTTAACCCTTACTTCTAAACCCTAAATTTAAACCCTGAACCCTTGAAAGTCCCGCAGAGCCCTCTGAGAGCCCGTCTTTGTGCCAGGCACCTGGGCCATGGGAAGAGTCGGCGCAGCGAAGTAGCCATGGCCACAGCTGCCACCAATTCATTGAAATGGGGTGTAGGGTTTAGGGTTTAGAGGTTTAGGGGTTTAAGGGTTTAGGGGTTTAGGGTTTAGGGTTTAATGGTTTAGGATGGTTTAGGATGGTTTAGGGTTTACGTACAGGTTTCGGACTTCGGTTTTAGGGCTCGGCAAAAGGAGGAACGGAATTACTAGCTACTCAGGATTCTACATTACAGTTAGAGTCTAGGGGTTTAGGGGGTTATGGGGTTTACGTTTTCAAGGGTTTAGGGTTCATGCTCTTTTAAGGGCTCTGTGTGGGCATTGGGTGTAGGATTATTGCTGTTTGGTGCCGAGAGGCTTAGGGTTTAGGGTGCAGGGTTTAGAGTTCAGGGTTTAGGGTCTCGGGTATGGGAGTTCAGAGGTGTAGGCGACGGGGGTTGGCTTTATAGTAGAAGCCAGAAAGTTGGAACATCATTATCCTCATGCCCTTAAAGTAAAGTATAGGGAATCCCAGCGCGAATCCTCCTAAATTCATGTTCCAACTTTCTTGGGTTCACTATANATAGTAGAAGCCAGAAAGTTGGAACATCATTATCCTCATGCCCTTAAAGTAAAGTATAGGGAATCCCAGCGCGAATCCTCCTAAATTCATGTTCCAACTTTCTTGGGTTCACTATAGGGCTTGCAGGTTTGACGTTTGATTTTGTTGGGCAGAGGGTGATCTGTGCTGGGGTTGGAGGTTGGGGTTGAAAAAGCTTCACCGAATGCCAGGAGGACATCTCTGCGTGTCTGTTCGCAGGTTTAGGGTTTAGGGTTTAGGGGTTTAGGGGTTTAGGAGTTTAGGGGTTTAGGGGTTTAGGGTTTAGGGGTTTAGGGGTTTAGGAGTTTAGGGGTTTAGGGTTTAGGGAAATGGTTCGNCCCCCCCCCCCCCCCCTCACCCTGAACCTGGAACTCCGACCCGGCGGGTCTCGAGAGGCATCATGCCTTTCTGCCTTTCGGCATTCACTCCGGCTACAGCAACTCCTGTAGCGACCAGACATGCCAGACTTCGCTCCAGACGGAAGTGATTGTTGTCGCCTGTGCCTGCTAGCCTGCAGCTTTCTGTGGCTGCACCAACTGTTCGTAAGTCCCTAAACCCTAAAAACCCTAAACCCTAAAAACCCTAAACCCTATAGACCCTAAAATATAACCCTATAAACCCCATACCAATGTTGCACTCGGCATTCTTTTCTTTGCACCAGCCTCCCATGCCACGGAAACTGCCTTGGGCTCCTGCTTGATTCCTTATCATCCTTAACATCCCAAACCTGTGCATTGAAGCCTTGGGAATCCATGCAAACCCCAAACCCTAAACCTCAGGGCTTCATGGAGGCCGCCTTGGTTCTGAGATACTTGGGAAACGAGGGAGCAGCCGAAAACCCAGAGATCCAGGAGCTGCTTCACTTCAGAGCTCTCAGCCCCGACCCCGATCCAAGAAGCGAAGATGAGGCCGAGAGTTTAGGTACGTCGCTGCCGGAGAGCGGAGATTACCATAAGGAAACCGAAAACCCTAAATCCTACACCCTAAAACCTACCGCCCTACGACCTAAAATCCTAAACTCGGAAAGCCTAAACTCTAAAACCCTAACACCCTCAACCCTGAAACCCTAAACCGGATCCAGGACTATGGAACCCAAGATCCCAGTACATAGGTGCCTGCAGAATAAGACGTCTAATCTTTGGGGAGGGGGTGAGGGTGTGGGAAGCAGCTTTTGGTGGAGAGGTGTATGCGTTGCAGTTGTATACGTTCACAGGGACCAGAAAGGTGACATCAGTACTGACATTGAATATCAGAGAGGTTACAACGCTTTAGTTTCCCCACATTTAAAGTCGAGTGACTACTTTATTAGAAGTACTTGTAGCGCAAAAGGCCTGAAGGGTCTAGCGTTCTTGGGTGAGCATCAAGGCGTAATGTGCAGACTTGGGGTAAGGCTGGACTGGAGTTGGGCTGACAGCTCGTAAGGCTTACAGTGAACATGTTTTGATGATTCATGGGTCATTGAAAGGAATCAAGTGTTTCAAAGCCTAGCCGTGCCAGCTTCACTTTCACAGGAGAGGTGGCCCACAGGGCGACGGCATAAGACAGCCGTGGCCACTTGTCTCGCAGCATCGCCGCTGCCGCATCACGCATTTTCTCGGTCTCCTCCCAGTGTTCCTAAACCCTGATCCCTAAACCCTAAACCCTAAACCCTAAATCCCAATGTTCCTAAACCCTGATCCCCAAACACTACAATCTTCTGGGAAGGATCATTGCCCGAGGATAGCTCAGGTTCAGACATGGGGTTAGGACGAGGAAAGCGTCCGAAGCTTAAGGGCTTTCTGCCTCCAAGGTGGCAGGGCAATATACCCAGAGGGTCCATGTACACTACCATTATGGAATTAAGTCCCGAAAGACCATACCCATTATGGGTTTTTGTGACCTAGTTCCATAATGGTAGTGTATATGGCAGTGTACGGACCCTCCGGGATATAGAGGCCTCAAGAAGTTCAATAGTAGCTTTCTATAAATATCACAGGAATTGGGAAGGAATTCGTTTTTGTAGCTGTAAGCTCATTATCATGCTAAACCCACTACGCAGTCCGACACCCAGTACATGACTTCACCTGGCCTTTCCCAGCAGCAAGCCCTTGGGTTTTTGTTGTATGCTAGCGACAGGGGCCTTGGTTGTTAGAATGTGGATTGGGAATTAGAATTCTTGAACGGGGTCTATACGGGCTCTACAGAGGCTTAAGGGTACAGAGGCCTTTCCAACGAGAATGGGGCTGTGCGGGGCTAGCCATGTTTGGATTATCGGGTGTTAGCAACAAGTATACTGATCTCCACGTCTTGCTCCTACAGTTGGGGGCTTGTGGGGTTCAGTCCTCCTCTTACCCTAAACCCTAAACCCTAAACCCCAAACCCTGCCCGGTTCAGTCCTCCTCTTGGCTGGAGTCGTCTCCAACCACACGCTTCTTGCGAAACAAGCGCAGGCACTCGCGGTTCACGCAGACCTGGTTTTGGAGTTTTGAGCTCAGGCTGGAGGCCTTCGGGCTCAGATAACCTGACTAGGTACTTCCATCATAAACCCTAAACCCCTAAACCCCTAAAGCCCTGAAGCCCTCAACCCCTAAACCCTAAACCCTGAACCCCTAAACCCCTTCACCCCTTAACCCCTTCACTCCTGAACCCGAAACCCACCTTGTTATCTTTATAGTGAACCCAGAAAGTTGGAACATCGATTTAGGATGATTCATGCTGGGATTCCCTTTACTTTACTTTAAGGGCATGAGGCTAATGATGTTCCAACTTTCTAGCTTCTACTGTACATTACTTCCACCTCAGAAAGCACCAGGCAGGTCTCCTGAAAGACTCCCAGGATGGCTACGGGGCGGTCCAAGGACTATGCAAGGCCTTGAAAAAGGGTCCTCTCCAAAGCGGTTTAGGGTTTAGGGTTTCAGGATTTAGGGTTTAGGGTTTAGGATTTAGGATTTAGGGTTTAGGGTTTATTTAGTATTTAGGGTTTAGGATTTAGGATTTAGGGTGTAGGGTTTATATAGGGTTTAGGGTCCAGGATTTAGGGTGTAGGGTTTGGAATTTAATTTAAGTTACCATAATAGGGATCTGACAGGGTCCCCTCTGAAGCTTCCCCGCGGGAATACTGATAGGATTAATGATGGCCCACATGGGTGGTTGTCAAAATTAGGGTCCCTTTTTGGGTACCCTAAATATTAGGTGCCGTACTATATTACGGACCATAATTTTGACAACCACCCACATGTGCCACACAAGTTCTCCTAGGACTCTGTGGGGTTCAGCTGCATGTTCACAGGGGTAGCGAGTGGAACAGGCGGACACCGTGAGCCCGCAATCCTGAACCCGAAGCCCACAAGCCTCGACCTGCACCTGAAATCTCAAAACCGTCTATCCTGCATCCTACATCCTTCACCCTGAACTCTATGTTTTATGATCTGTACCCTGCATCGTACTGGAGTAAGAAGAATACCAGCGCCACAACAATAAGCATTAAAACTTTTAGTAAAATTACAGAGCGGTCCTGCTGCAAGCAACTCAACAGCCCCTTAGACCACAAAACAAAAAACAAACGAAAACTGTACTCGACCACCCTATACCCTAAAACCCCCACAGCCCTGAGCCTTATAGACCCTAAAACCCTAAACTCCTAAACCCTAAACGCTAAACCCTACTAAACCCTAAACCCTAAACCCTACCCCACTAAACCCTACTAAACCCTAACTCCTAAGCCCTACGCTGCCTGGATCCGGTCTTCGATCTCCATGAACTCTGCCTGCAGCTGGCGGTACTCGCGCTCGAGCTCCGATGGCAGGCGCTGAGGCCTCCGAGGTCTTGTTACTTTAAGGTTTAGGGTTTAAGGGTTTAGGGTTCAGGGTTTCAGGGTTTAGGGTTTAGGGGGCGTGGGGTTTAGGGTTTAGGGGGCTAGGGTTAGGGCTAAGGGCCCGGTTAAGGGTGTAGACTGTAAGCTTTTGGGTTCTGCTCTTATAGTGCTGACTTTCAACAGCAACTGCCAACAATCTAGAGTCGAGGGGCAGAAGAAATCTGCTAGCAATGATCACCACCATGAAAGGAACAACGATCAGAGCAATGGCAATAAACATGAGTTGACTAAATATTCCTCGCCCGGTAATATTAGGATGCAGGATTTGCACTGGGATACAGGTTTTGCGCTGGGACAAGAAACCCTACACCCTAAACCCTAGCTGCTGTAAGCTCTGACAGACCTGACCCCTCATTTGTACACCCTGAACTCTAGACTCTGAGATCCCACAAGCCTCATGAGCCTTTCACTGAACCCTGAACCCTAAACCCAAAGCCCTAAACCCCTGAAGCCTAATTAAACCTTATAGACTCATCTGTCTTCCGGCCTCTTTCCGACTGGAAACAAGAGCCCCGCGGGTGAGCCATCAGCTGCCTGCAGGGTTTCAGAAGCAGGTCCCTCAAGCCATACCGACCGCAAAGGCTTGAGGGTTAGGAGTTGAGGATTTGGGGGTTGGGGTTGGGGTTCAGGGTTTAGGGTTTAGGGCTTTAGGGTTTAAGGGGTGTAGGGTTTAAGGGGTTAGGGTTTAGGAATAGCTAGGGAGGGACGAAAATAACAGGCAGGAGACTTGGGATCGCTGCTTTCGGACAGAACGCGAAGCCTAAGGGGCAACGACATCATTTGTTGTTCCGGCGCCCGGAGTGCAGACAGAAGTTTAGGGCTCAGGGTGCCGGATTGTCTCAACACCTGACAATGCTTGCTGGCTTCTACTGATCCTACTAACCTAAACCCTTAACCCTACTGAGTGCTTCCCGATTCGAGCCTTTAGCGGCTTGGAGTTCCAGGCCCGAAAACGTTTTCTTGAAGTATTCATCGAGCCCCGTCGTCCCTGCAAAGACCCCAAGACTTGAGTCCTGAGAGGCTTAAGGGATACGTCAGGGAGGCGATCTCGACTACTCTCTGCCCACGCACGATGTCCGACATCAGGGAAAGCACTGCATCAGAAAACCTCAACCCTAAACCGTGACCCTAAACCCTAGACGGTGAAGCCTAACTGAACCGAAAACCCTAAACTCCTAAAACCCCTAAAACCACTCAACCCCTAAATCCTAAGCCCTAAACTAAACGAAGCTGGACCGATTCCCCGGCTGCCTGCATGGCGATCCTTAACTGACTTTGGTTTAGGGTTTAAGGATTCAGGGTTTAGGGTAGGGCTCTCGAGGCTTAGGGTTTGTTTTGCCAGTTTTTAGGGCTCTTCGGGCGCTTTGGGTTCAGGGTTTCAAGGCCCCTCGGGGGGGGGTTGGGGGTTTAGGGCTTTTAGGTATTGGAATAGGGATTTGAGGGTACCCAGAGCCTCCAAAACCCCTTAACTAAGGAATATACCTTAAAATAGAGTAGGATCCCTAATATGATTTCAGGTATGTTCCTTAATTATGGGATTTTGGAGGCTCTGGGCAAGTTATGACATACTAGAACTACAACAGGCACCCGAAGGAATGGTATTGCTCCTACTTGTCGGGTATCATGGGGAACCAAAGCTTAACCTTTTTCATAATATAAGGATTATATAGGGGTTATACTACCCCAAAAGGTGAAAGGTTACCTACTCTACTACTAGGTGCTAATGAGCCCCTGTATCAAAGTATTGGGACCTTGATGGGATCTGTAGGAACGGCAAAACAAAACGAGTAAAATCCTGGGATGCTTTGGAACACGACTACCTCAAACACTAGCAGCAGGACCCCTAAACCCTAAGCCTAAACCCTAAACCCCTAAACCCGAAACCCTAAACCCTGCATTCTTAAGTGCAGTCGGCCATGGAGCATGAAGGCCAGTAATCCTCGAAATCCCCGTAGTCCGGCAAGCCAACAACCCAGACCGCGCTCCAAAGGCCCAGCTCCATAGATTTTAAATGCTAAACCCTACTTCAAGGATCATGAGACTTAGTAACTAGGGTTATTATTAGGGTAACTATACTTATAACCCCAATTAGGGTACTTATAACCTTACTTACGAAGTCCCATGATCCTCCAAGTAACAAACCCGCAGCCCCCGCAACCAAGCATCCATAGCTCACGCCCGAGCGATGGATCGTAACTCCTTTCGCCTACCCTGCGAACCTTCATTATGCTAGCTGTCAAAGCTGAAATGTTGAAGCTTGAACCCTAAACCCTTACCGCTAAACGGGGAAAGGGTTGAGGGTTCAGGGCTGCGGGTCTCGAACTCTAAAAGCTCTCAGCCTTACACGGAACCCTCCGACTCGCGTCGCTTTTAGATCAGGGTTTCAATTTCCGAGTTCAGCCGGTCAATGTAGGAACCTGATTAAGAAACCTTGGGCATTTATTAGGGTTCCTTATATGGATCCTACTATTTTGGGGGTATGGGTCCAGGGTTTCTTAATCAGGTTCCTACATTAGGGGTTGAGGTGTCGTTAAGACTTTGGGTTTTTAGACCGTCTGCTAGTCTTCCAGCTCGAAACCCTAACAACCTATGCACTAGACCCAACCTAGACCTCCCGACTACACTGTATTGTAGTCCCTAATTACCTCTTAATAAAAAAATGTTAGAGCCCCTTAAAGGGTACTTGGGGGGTGCTGCAAAACCTTATGACCTCGTACCCAAACTGTAGAACAGGAACCAAACCCTAAACCCTGCTCGCTAGAAGTACAGCATCCCGCGTATAGAGCCTCATACATGTCAATATTTACCTGGTAAGCCAGACCTATATAGTTTCGAAAGCAATATTTGATCAACAGCGCAAGAGAGCCTTTTTGCCGGAAACCCAAGAAACCTTGAACCAAAAATCTGCCGCCCCAAGGTAACCTGCGCACCTGAAGTCCTGAATTGCTGAGCTGTAAACCGCTCGGTCCCGAAAACAGAACTTGAAACCCCACACCCACACCCCAAACTACACCCAACGGGCTAGTACATTGCAAGCCAAGGATCATGCCCAAAGGTTTTAGTCGCACAGCAAAGGTTGACCAACGACCGTCCCAATCCTCTTTGTAGAGTTTGAGCTGTCGGTGCGAGTTGTTCGGGTGTAAGACTTCAATCATTTCTGGGGGTTGAGGCTTTAGACTTTGTGGATTCAGAGTTTAGTCTGGGTCTCAGAGTCGCACCCCTACACCCTAAACCCTAAACTAAACCCTACACACTTTTGGTGTTCAGGGCATCCGGGCTTAAGGGTTTAGACAACCCCACGGGTGCGATTTCGGTCCGCGGTATTGCTTTGTTTAATGCAAGACAGCCATCAGAACTTGTAGTACTTGTTTGTGGAAAGCTGCAAGATGCATGGCTTTGGCACGCCAAGCCCGACGCTTTTGGTCTTTGCAGTTTTGTGGACGCCGCCTTCCCGCACCAACGAGGTCTGGGTGGACGTTACCACGGTTCGACTATGGATGCTCTGCGGATGCCCTAGGTCTGCGGGATGTGGTCGGACTGGATGTGACAAAACACACGTTTTCCTGGACGGTTTTCGAACCCGAATCCCGATTCTCTACCCAAAACCTCAAACCCAGAACCTGAAACCCCAAACCCAAATCCTAAACCCGAACTTAACCCTAACCCTATACCCTACAGATCCCTTTAAAGGGATCACCTGCAAAGGAACCTAAATCCCTAAACCCGAACGACCCTGAAGTCTCCGCTTCCCTACCCCCCTGGCAGCTGTCCTCATATGCTCGGCTAATCTGCGTCGCGATGTCCTGACAGGTGGATTTAGGGTTTAGGGTTTAGGGCTTAGGGTTTAGGGTTTAGGGTGGTTGTTGACAAGCAAAATGCTCTAAGCTAGAGTTCGTGGGCTCGCCAGGACTGAAGGCAATTACAGTTCTAGGTGTGGGAACCTTGGGATTTCCATGGGTTTATGGTTTGTCGGTTACCTTAAGCTACCAAAACCTACTTTTTTGTAGGGTCCCTATAAATTCCATATTAGGGTTTATAATAAGAACCTACAAAAAAGTAGGGTTTGGAAAAAAAGTAGGGTTTGGTAGTTTAGGGTAGGGTTCAGAGCTGTCAGGGTTCAAAGGGATTTTCCAGCGACCAGTGAACAGGGACCGTTGGTTCAGAGATTTTTCAGGCTTTGAGATGGTTTCCTGAGGTTTGGGAAACTGTAACTACCCTGCCGACGCTTCCAAACAGCCTCAGACTCAGACCCGAAGGACCACAAACCAGAAACCCAACAGCGGGTTGCGAGTTTGGGGTGACAGGCTCCAGTACTTCGAGGCGTAGTGCTCAGTTTTTTTTTCTGAAGGCTTCTTAGGGTTTACTAAGACATGCCTTTGGGGTTGGCCGGACTTATAGAACTTACCAACCGGCTTATAAGTTGCTTGTAAGTGCTCTCTAACCAGGTCAACGTGTTCTGTAACATCGTGGGAGTTTATA
>BGNK01004972.1:0-29129 GCA_003297005.1 Symbiodinium sp. clade A Y106 | reverse complement strand
GCCCTTCCGGGCACAGCAGCTCCACTGTGGAACTGTGCTCCAAGGCAGTTGGGCCTGTTATCGAGGGGTGTGGATTTGGCTTTTCTTGCACACGGCAAGCACGGCCGTAGACCCAACGTTACAGAAGTTCTATCCGAAAAGTCTCTCATGCCTGCTATTGAACCCGTCGGCACTGAGTTTCTTGCTGATTGTGAGCTGGCCTCAAAGTGAAGTTAACGATTTGAGTAAGTAGCATTTGGGTACCACCCCCGCCCAGTAACAGTGGAAAACTACTTCCCATATATACAGCCACCCAGAAAAACACAACTGTTTGGAGGCCTCTGGAGTTTCCAGTTTTTGGGGGTCCCAACTGTTCAGCAGGTTTGGGAGTTTTGGGAGCCCAGGCTTTCGATTCCCGAATTTGGCATTTGGAGTTTCCAGATTTTGGGGGCCCCAACTGTTCAGGAGGTTTGGGCATTCCGAGTATCCAGTATAGAAATCTTGGGGGCCCCAACTGTTCAGCTGGTTCTCGATTTNGCCCCAACTGTTCAGGAGGTTTGGGCATTCCGAGTATCCAGTATAGAAATCTTGGGGGCCCCAACTGTTCAGCTGGTTCTCGATTTCGGGAACCGAGACTTCAGATTACAGAATCTGGCAAAGGCTCTGTTTGAAGGGGCTTCGGAATTCCGGAAATAACTGATGCTTGGTGCTTTGGGAGGGTTTAGGATTTCTGCAGCAAATCGGCGAGAGTTTCGGAATTCGCCCGAAGGCAAATAGNGGGTTTAGGATTTCTGCAGCAAATCGGCGAGAGTTTCGGAATTCGCCCGAAGGCAAATAGTAGAGGGTTGAAGAATTGATGCTTGGTGCTTTGGGAGGGTTTAGGATTTCTGCAGCAAAACGGCGAGAGTTTCGGAATTCCTCCGAAGGCAAATAGTAAAAGGGTAGAACAAACTGGATGCTGGTGTCTGCCTGGCCCCAGGCCAGCGGGGCCAGGGTGCTACTTGGCCAGGCCAGGCCAGTTCCGGAACCGCGAAACTACNCAAAAGGGAGCACAAGAAACGCACAACTGTTTTGCTATCCTGGAGCACAAACCCGACCACAAACTCCAAAAACCAGCACAAGAAAAAGCACAAACTAGAGCACAAAAAAAGCACAAGAAAACCACAACTGTTTTGCAACCCAGAGCACAAACCCGACCACAAACTCCAAAAACCAGCACAAGACAAAGCACAAACTAGAGCACAAAAAAAGCACAAGAACACCACAACTGTTTTGCAACCCAGAGCACAAACCCGACCACAAACTCCAAAAACCAGCACAAGAAAAAGCACAAACTAGAGCACNACAAAAAAAAGCACAAGAACACCACAACTGTTTTGCAACCCAGAGCACAAACCCGACCACAAACTCCAAAAACCAGCACAAGAAAAAGCACAAACTAGAATGCTCTACTGCGGCCCTTGCAAGCAGCCTTTTGTGTTTTAATTGGAAAAAAGCACGAACTAGAGCACAAAAAACAGCACAAGAACACCACAACTGTTTTGCAACCCAGAGCACAAACCCGACCACAAACTCCAAAAAACCAGCACAAGAAAAAGCACAAACTAGAGCACAAAAAAAGCACAAGAACACCACAACTGTTTTGCAACCCAGAGCACAAACCCGACCACAAACTCCAAAAACCAGCACAAGAAAANCACAAAAAAAGCACAAGAACACCACAACTGTTTTGCAACCCAGAGCACAAACCCGACCACAAACTCCAAAAACCAGCACAAGAAAAAGCACAAACTAGAGCACAAAAAAAGCACAAGAAAAGCACAACTGTTTTGCAATCCAGAGCACAAACCCGACCACAAACTCCAAGAACCAGCACAAGAAAAGCACAACTGTTTTGCGATTTGGAGCACAAGGAAAAGCACAAACTGGACGAAAACTTCCAATTTACAGCAGAACCCAGGATTGCTTTCTAAAATGATCAAAAGGTACCAGGCCTGGGGAGGCCCTGGGGGGCGCTGGGAAGCCCAGCGACGCTGAGGGAGGCCCTGGCAGGCCTGGGAAGCGCTGGGAGGCCCTGCGAAGCATGCCTGCTGGTTTGGGAGGGTTTAGGATTTCTGCAGCAAATCGGCGAGAGTTTCGGAATTCGCCCGAAGGCAGATAGTGGAGGGTTGAAGAACTCAAGCTTGCTGCTTTGGGGGGGTTTAGGATTTCTGCAGCAAATCGGCGGGAGTTTCGGAATTCGCCCGAAGGCAGATAGTGGAGGGTTGAAGAACTGATGCTTGCTGCTCAGGGAGGGTTTAGGATTTCTTTTCAGTTGAGGGTTGAAGTCCAGTGACTAATTGGAAACGAAAATTGTTCCGGGCCTTGCGTTCGGCAGATTTTGACTTTACCGGAAGGGGAAGCCTGGTTTCGGGACTTGTTTTGTCAAAGATTTAGGTTTCACACTGAAGTCTCCTGGTTGTTCATTTTTCATATTTGGAAAACGGGTGAACTCACTAGATTTTCTTGTGCTTTTCGTTGTGGTTCAGATTGTGGTCACTGTTAGTGGGCGGGGGTGGAACCCAAAGTAGCATGGTTGTCGGCTGGGCTGTGCCGAGAGTGTCGAGGAAACCACCCCGAACCCTAAACTAGATGCCAAACTCCTGACCTCGGAACTCCCAAACCTGCAGCGGGTTTCGTCTGAACCCTCCAGGCCGTGCACAGGCTTTCGTCTCGGTCGGCCACCGTCAGAGTCTGGAGGACGTCTTGCTGTGAAGGGTTGCGAGTTTNCGGAACTCCCAAACCTGCAGCGGGTTTCGTCTGAACCCTCCAGGCCGTGCACAGGCTTTCGTCTCGGTCGGCCACCGTCAGAGTCTGGAGGACGTCTTGCTGTGAAGGGTTGCGAGTTTAAGGTTTTCATAAGGTTTTGACGTTTGGGGTTTAGCAGGTGTTAGCAAGGGTGTTGAAATTTGGGGTTAAGGGGTTTAAGTTGAAGGTGTCTGAGACTATGTGTTTAAGGGTTGCATGGCCGAACCGATGTGAGTAGGAAACTGACGGTGCAGTGCCTGCATAAAAAGCCTGGTTCAGGGTTTGGGGCGAGGCGTTTCGAGCGTAGAGGCTCAAGTAAGGGGTGGTGTTCAGCTTTGAAAGGTTTGTGGAATTGAAGCTTCTTCGAAAGCCTAGCCCGATTGAGGACTCTTCGCACCGCCCTGTGTGCTTTGGGCCTGCTTAGACCTTCACCAAAGCGCTGCAAGGAGTTCACAGTGGAATCTTTGGCTGAGCGGTCCGGATGGAAAGGGCTGCTGGACACTAAAGAGTATGCCAGAGATCCGCCACCAAAAACCCTGAAGCCCAAAAATCACATCCTAGAGTACTAGAACCCAAAATCCTAAGTGCCCTTAGCGAACGCCGAAAGCCTGAAGGCCTTAGGCCTTAGGCTCTAAGTCCCAAGACTTGATAGGAGCTTTCAACTCTACAGTCGTCGACCCTAAAGCACGAAAACGACTGTGTTTGCCTTGCAGATTGGGTTGACTAATGTAGAAGCCNTCACCCTCACCCCACCCCCACCACCACCACCACCAACAACTTTTCCGCGCTCGGCCACATGGGTCTGAGGATATGCGAATATCGATGCCTGTTTTGGTCGGTTCTAGCCTAGCCAGTCCGAGTGTGAGTGCGGAAGCTTCTCTTCATCCGGCAGTGTCTTTGCTCGAAACTCCACGCTGCCTTGACCGCCTCCGCAGCGAAGATGTCCGTCTCGCAACTGGAAGTTCACCAGGCGCAGAAGGCGTGGTCGGATGCCATCGTGGGTATCTCCAAAGTGTACCTTGAGAAGGGCGACTATGTTTCCGCCGCAGCAAAAGCCGCCGGTGAGCTCTACGGTTACGGGCACTGTGATGTTCTCTTCAAGCCGACGAAGGCAAAGGATGTCCAGTTCCGGCCGATGGCATCCCAGGCCATGTCCTATTTCGTCGGCTGCAATGCTGTGACTGGGCAAAAATTCTGCCACTACAGCTAGCTGTTGATGTAGCTTAGGTGTAGCGTTGGTACCAAGAACACAGGTGAAGAATGGAATTGCAGAGGATGGTGGTTTTGCCATCAACGGCGGCAAGGGCTGGTCAAGCGTTGTCTTTGACAACCAGCAGATTGATTTGAGTGGAAATGTTGCCATCGCCATGGGGAACTATTACTTCACTAGCGCAGCAGATGGAAGCAAGACGAAAGTGGAGTACACGTTTGGCTACAAGAAGAATTCCGATGGCAAGGTGCGCATTTTCCTCCACCACTCGTCCGTGCCATTTAGCGCCGGCACGGCAAGCGGAGGTGCCGCCGCAGTCTCCGAGGAGGATGTGAGAGCCGCGCAGGCCGCTTGGGCCAATGCCATTAAAACGATTTCGAGGACCTACTTGGATGGAGGGGACTATGTGGCAGCGGCGGGGAAGGCAGCAGGTGAGCTGTACGGCTACGGTCACACAAATGTCCTCTTCAAGCCAACGAAGGCAAAGGATTTCCAGTTCCGACCCCTGGCATCCCAGGCCATGTCCTACTTCGTGGGCTGCAAGGCCGTTGAGGATGGAATTCCAGAAGATGGTGGCTTCGCCATCAACGGCGGCAAGGGCTGGTCAGATGTTGTATTCGACAACCACCAGATCGAATTGAGTGCAGATACAGCGACTGCAATGGGGAACTATTATTTCACGAGTGCAGCAGATGGAAGCAAGACCACGGTGGAGTACACGTTTGGGTACAAGAAGAACGCTGATGGGAAGGTGCGCATCTTCCTCCACCACTCGTCCGTGCCATTCAGCCCTCCACCGGGAACAAGCAAGGTTGCCGCAACAATTTCCGAGGAGGAGGTGAGAGCCGCGCAGGCCGCTTGNCCGGGAACAAGCAAGGTTGCCGCAACAATTTCCGAGGAGGAGGTGAGAGCCGCGCAGGCCGCTTGGGCCAACGCCATTAAAACGATCTCCAAGACCTACTTGGATGGAGGTGACTATGTGGCAGTTGCGGGCAAGGCAGCAGGCGAGCTGTACGGGTACGGCCACACAAAGGTGCTCTTCAAGCCCACGAAGGCAAAGGATGTCCAGTTCCGACCCATGGCATCCCAGGCCATGTCCTACTTTGTGGGCTGCAAGGCCGTCGCCGAGGGAATTCCAGAAGATGGTGGCTTCGCCATCAACGGCGGCAAGGGTTGGTCAGATGTTGTATTCGACAACAACGACATCGACGTGGATGGCAACTCAGCCATTGCAATGGGGAACTATTATTTCACTAGTGCAGCGGATGGAAGCAAGACCAAGGTGGAGTACACGTTTGGGTACAAGAAGAATGCCGATGGAAATGTGCGCATCTTCCTCCACCACTCGTCCGTGCCATTCAGCCCTGGCCCAGCCGCCCCAGCGGCCCCAGCCGCGCCAGCTGCACAAGTCTTAGCGATTTCTGAGGAGGAGGTGAGAGGCGCGCAGCGGGCTTGGGCCAAAGCCATCAAAACGATCTCGAAAATCTACTTGAGTGGAGGGGACTATGTGGAAGCTGCAGGGAAGGCAGCAGGTGAGCTGTACGGCTACGGGCACACAAAGGTGCTCTTCAAGCCAACGAAGGCCAAGGATGTCCAGTTCCGGCCCATGGCATCCCAGGCCATGTCCTACTTTGTAGGCTGCAAGGCTGTTGATGACGGAATTCCAGAAGATGGTGGCTTCGCCATCAACGGTGGCAAGGGTTGGTCGGATGTTTTATTCGACAATCACCAGATCGTCGTGGACGGCACTACCGCGACGGCAATGGGGAACTACGTCTTCATCAGTGCTGCAGACGGAAGCAAGACCAAAGTGGAGTACACGTTCGGTTATAAGAAGAACGACGATGGAAAGGTGCGCATCTTCCTCCACCACTCGTCAGTGCCATTCAGCCCTACTCCCGACACCCGCCCTGTCTCCAAGGAGGATGTGCTCAGTGCGCAGGCAGCTTGGGCCAATGCCATTAAGACGATCTCCAAGACCTACCTTGACAAGGGCGACTTTGTGGCGGTTGCTACCAAAGCAGCTGGCGAGTTGTATGGCTATGGCCACTCCAAGGTCCTGTTCAAGCCCACCAAGGCGGCAGAAGCACAGTTCCGTCCGACTGCCGAGGATGCGATGTCCTATTTCGTCGGAAGGAAGTCAGTTGAGAAAGGTCATTCTGAGGATGCTGGCTTCGCCATCAACGGGGGCAAGGGCTGGTCAGATGTTGTGTTCGACAACCACGAGATCGATATGGACGGCAACATGGCCCTCGCAATGGGGAATTATTATTTCACTAGCGCAGCGGATGGAAGCAAGACAAAGGTGGAGTACACGTTTGGCTACAGAAGGAACCCCGATGGAAAGGTGCGCATCTGCCTCCATCACTCGTCGGTTCCCTTCAAGGCCTAGGTGAGAGCAACGTAGTCGACACTTTGCATTTTTACACGCAGCCTGAGGCACTTTGCATTTTCTACACAGAGCCGTTCAGGCTCGCCTTTTGAACGGTTCTCGCTAAAGCAAAGCTGTTTCTTAATTCGGACATTTTNGCCCTTCCGGGCACAGCAGCTCCACTGTGGAACTGTGCTCCAAGGCAGTTGGGCCTGTTATCGAGGGGTGTGGATTTGGCTTTTCTTGCACACGGCAAGCACGGCCGTAGACCCAACGTAATTCAACGTTACAGAAGTTCTATCCGAAAAGTCTTCGTGCCTGTTGTTGTGCTATAGGCAACTAGTCGGTACTGAGTTGGGCAGCTGTGTAGTCCTTCAGTGATTGTGCGCTGACGTTAAAGTGCAATTGGCAAGTTTTGGTCTCCAGGTTCAGCTGTGTTGCATTGTTGTCGGCTGGTCTAAGACGCTCAACAGCGGTAAACTCCAAACCAGGAACCCTCAAAGCTCAGTCCGACCGCAGCTCTTTGGCTATCAGTGGGACCTGTCTCAGCTTCAGCAGGCAAAAGAGAACGAATGGTTGCTCCCACTAGCGATTCCCAGCCTGGCACTCGGCAAATCCAACCCTCACAATGAATAGCAAGTCACGCGGTTGTTCGTGTGGCTGCCCTTCTGAGAGCGAGCACAAAAATCTTGAATCACAAAGGTCCTGAACACCTAGGCGTTTTTCAAGTCTGGTTCGTAATGTTGTGTAGTGGGGGTACCCTGAGGTCGCAGAGGGTTCTGGATGGAGAAAGGGTGCTTTGTCTCGCTTGGGGAGCGCTTTGCTGGGCATCGGGTATTCATCGCGTTCTCGCCTCTATGATCCTCTATGGCAAAGCCTTAGGTCCTTAGGTGTACCCCGAATGGAATCCTTATGACGAGACGTCAGGTTGTCTTTTGTATCTGAAACAAGTTCGCACTCCACCACCAGGTATCCTGCATAGTGAAACGTGGAGGTTTGGCCTCGTGGTCTCCTGGTCGTTGTGGTCGCCCTGGTTCGTAGTGGTCGTCGTGGTGGTTCTGGTGGTCCTAATGGTCATGGGCTTCATGGTCGTCGTGCTGCTTTTTCACCGTTTGGGGATCTACGCTGGCACAGTGCTTTTGGGTTTAGGGTTTAGGATCGATTGTTCCAGCTGTAAATAAATATGTAGGGATAAGAAAGCCGGATGTAGAAGTATTCAATATGGGGTTTAAGGCTTAGGCTTTAGGACTTTAGGATCCTCCCGTCTCGATCAGGTCCATGATGGACAAACTCGAGTCCTTCAGCGCCGCTCCCAACGGGGCCGCCACCCTCCCGGTCGCCCCGCCAAAGCGCACGACGGACACCAAGGCCCCCGCAGCCTGCAGCTCAGGTTCCGGGGTTCGATGGAGTAATAGAAAGATATTCTTTAGGTTTGAGTCTGCAGCAACTACGATAGCTTATGGCGGGGTAGAGTTGCTTAGTCTGGGTAGAAACCAGGATGGCCAGCGGCCAGTCCAGGCGATTCAGGGGCTGTGGTCTCTCCCCTCCCCTCCCCTCCCCTCCTGGCTAGCCGCCTAAGGCCTGACCCTTCTGCTCAAGCGTCACCCTTGCGATTTCCCAGGCAAAACACCCTGCCCCTTCAAGCTAGCTCCTCCACCACGTTTTCAGAAGTGGGTGAATGCTTGGTGCAAATTGTATGTAGAAGGTGCAGGGCTTAGGCCTTGGGAGAAGAGAGATTCAACGAAGGCGGCTAAGCGAAACGGTCAACTTGAGAAGTATTCTGCATGCATTCCTTGATCTTGCGGCGGGAGCTGTGATGCAGAGCTGAGGCCAAGCGGTCGCGTGCCTGCCTCAGCCTGCCTGTTTTGGTTTATGCTGTCAAATGATGCAACAAATAGCAATACCCACTGACTCACAACTTCCGTTATCCGTCATTTCAGCGAAAGACTAATTATAGATAAGATGAATTAGATCGGACACTCACATTTGACTAGTACTTTCCACTGTTGCTTAATCGCAGCAATTCTACTAGCAGTAATCGCCCCGATATTGGGATACCAGTCATAGCAATTGCAACCTCAAGAGCTGAACCTCCAAGCCTTGCGTCCCGGCTCCTGGCCTTCATCGAGCGGTGCCTGCCGCGATGCGGCACATGTAGGGTTTTTCCTGAACGCTTCGGGTGCTTCATGTAGAGGCCAATAGAATTAATTATAGTTTTAATGGTAGTCATAGTAAGGATCTTGCTACTTCAGTTTCTCCATTAGGGTCCACTGTTTTCAATAACACGGCTTACGACGACTGGGCCTGGCAATACGACGACGACTACTACCAGTACTGAACTGTTCCAACTCCTACTCCCAGCAGCGCCACCCGCAGTACTTCTGGCATCGCCTGCCACATGTACCGTCCTGCTGTTTCGCGTCGTGCAAATGTCATCAGGGCGAGTTTTCGGCCAGAGCACATCGACCACCCCATCTACAACTATCTACAAGTTTGAACTCCTGCTGACTTTTTTGGCCAGCTGAAGGCCACAGTTTCGACGGGAAGCGCATCTCCTTTTCAAAGCTTGCGAGGCCAAACATATGCACTGAGACCGGGGTCTTCGCTCGTGTCTGCGGTTGGGGGCCGAAACCCTAAACCCCGAGCCTGTCGGGCTTTATGTAGGAGGTGTAGGGTCTTAGATCTGTTCGATTCAGCGGGTTGGTTGCTCTGGATTGCTGTCTTGTCTTGATGTGGATTGTGTGGAGCCTCGCCTGCCTTGTGCGACTGTGAGTGTCAAAACCATGAGCCCTTAACCCCCTCCCCCTGAATTTCTGAGTGTAGGTGTTCAATACCAAAAATAGAAGCATGGCCCGGACGTCTTGCAGGAGAGTTCCGTGTGTTCCATGCTCTTGATGGTTTATCCATGTTTTTGTGTTTGCGCTGGTCAGGGAGATCGGAATAACCCCGCGACTTGCATCATCCCTTTCAGACGTTCTTGAGTGCTTTTCCTGCAGTGCGACCTGGTCAGCTAAGCGGGTTGGAAGTCATCAGATTAGCAATCTTGTTCCCTAATACTACTACTACTACTGCTACCTTTAGTAGCCCCCTAATTAGCGAGTCCGAAGTCGCTAGAGTCGGGTTGGTCGGGAAGAAGGGGCGGTTCTGGCATGAGGTCTAGCTACGGCTGGCACGGCATTGTCAAAACCCCTCAGCTCTAAATCCTAAAAACCCTGAATCAAACCCTAAACCTCCAAGCCTCTAACCCCGGAGCCCCAAGCCTCTAAACCCCAAATCCTTCCTTTAATGTCCGTCCCAGAGCTTTCGTTCATCATCCCAATATAGGGCCTAGAGAATTACCTATACTATTTTGGGGGTTCCTTATTATAACTTTAGTATAGCCGCCCCAAAACCCTATTCTAATTATTAAGGCTCCTACATTAGCGCTCTCCCTGGCAACAGGCCGAAGGCGCCAGACGGATTCGCAGGCCGAGAGAAATGTGCACCTCTCCAACTTCCGCATCTGCTCGGAGTTCGGGATGTTTTGTAGGGTCTTATAAGGGTTGTTTAGTGATGAGGGCTAGGCTGGGCTTTAAAGGGATTTATCCGGTTTTGAGCATCACGGTGTTTACAAGAGGTTCTGCAGGGGTTTGTGGCATTATGGGGGGGAGGCGGGGGTGGATTGCCACTCTGATTGTTGTTGTTGTTGTTGTGGTGGTGGTGGTGGTGGTTGTTGCTGTTGTTGCTGTTGCTGTTGTTGTGTGTCATTACTTTTCCGTCAATGTCACTTCTTATGGCGGCTGATGTTGTCTTGATTAGCTGGTTAGCTAAGTGATTAGCGGAATAGTGTTGTTTGTTTGATTTTTAGCAATATCTTTGGAAGTACAAAGTTGTTTTATCACGGTAATTTGGTGGCCTTGGGCTTTGCTGTGAGTTGCGCGGGCAGCATGGGGCCGCCGGGGGGTATATTGGTAGATAGTAGAATTACATTGGGGCGACAAGTGGATCTTTTTACCAACAATCAAGGCGGTGATCGGTTTTTGCCATCCATGTGTTGCTGTGTCTTTAGTAAATCTTGAGTCAGGAGAAAGGGTACCCTGCTATTCAGGGAATGCGGCGGAGCCATTTTGAACTGCAGAACAGTGCAGGTTGAGGCTGCAGGGTAACTCAGGCAGGCTAAAAGCGAAAGGGCTAATGCATGAGCGACTCCGATTAACTCCTGTTGTCATCCCTTAGAGTTATGTCAATCTCAGGAGTGCTAAGTCTAGAGAAACCATGATTTCCAGAAATAGGACAAAAATAGGACATAAATAGGACTTAAGAGTTTATAGGAAAGAGAGAAAAATAGGAGAAAAATAGGAATAAAATAGGGGAAAAATAGGAAATGTAGGAAGAACCTAAGAAAAATAAGAAAATAACGCAGGGCCGCAGGAGGAGAAAACAAGGAATAAAATCGGAGAAAAATAGGAATAAAAAATGGGGAAAAATACGCAATGTAGGAAAAACCTAGGAAAAATAGGAAAATAACGCAGGGCCGCAGGTGCGGGGAGTGCGGGCAGGAGAAAAATAGGAATAAAATAGGAGAAAAATAGGAAATGTAGCAAAACCTAGGAAAAATAGGAATACAACACAGCGCCGCAGGGTGGAAAGTGGTGGGGGGAGTGCGGGCAGGTCCTATTTTTCTCCTATTTTTTCCTATTTTATTTGTATATCAGAAAAAACCAGGATTCCTATTTTCTTCCTATTTTTATCTTATTTTGAGACAGTTGCGATCTGACTAGAGTTAGCACCAGAGATTGACATAACCTTAGAGATGCACTTCACAGGTGAGTTGTGTGTGTGTGTGTGTGCTCTTATGTTTCTATGCATGCATGTACGCATGTATGTGTGTCTGTATGTCTGTCTGTCTGTATGTATGTATGTATGTGTGCCTATGTATGCTTATGTCTGCCTATGTATGTACGTATGTATGTATGTATGTGTGTATGTATGCATGTATGTAATGTATGTAATGCATGTAATGCATGTTATGCATGTAATGTTTGTAATGTATGTAATGTATGTAGTTCATGCAGTGTATGTAATGTATGGTAATGTATGGTAATGTAATGTAACGGTATGTATGCATGTATGTATGTATGTATGAATGTACGCATGTGTATGTGTAAGTGTATGTCTACATGTTTGTATTTGTGTGTGTGTGTGTATGTATTTCTGTGTTGGCACCGAATTCACAGTTGTCTGGGGTTTTGGATTTGCCAAAGGCGTAGGTTTGCGAAGGAGTGTTTCCCCGGTTCGCCCGAAACTACTCCACAAGCTTTGCGCCGGGTCCTTCTGCAAACCGTGAACCTTGACCTGGAAACTGCCAGCCGAAACTTGGCTTTAGCAGGTTGACGTGAGGTTAAGGATCCAGATCCTGTCAACATTCTCTAGTTGTCATACGTTTTATGGGCTCCTGAAGCACCCCTGAACCTGAATCTCGCACGCCCTTGCAACTGACGCTTGGCAGGAGCTTTAGAGTTCATGCAGGTAGACATCGACTACTACACGAAGGACTGCGACTTCCGAATTACGAAACACGGCTTTATGGATAGAGTTGACAGCTCGAGGTTCAAGGCATCTGGTGTTCAGGGCGATTGCGCAAGTCCTGATGCAAGAGCTTATGCCCATCTTGCTTTTGACAGCGGTTCCGGAGTGCCCGGGTGAAAGGAGAAGGGAGTGAGCGACAGATAGAGAAAGGTTGGGCCCCTGAATCCCAAATAGTGTGGACATTGCCTCACGGCCCCGGTGGCTACCCCCGTGAACCAGCCAGGCACCGGATAGCCGGTTCCCCAACGAGACGAACCCACTGAATCCGGATACGTCCGTGGCGGTGCTGCGGATGTACGGGGTGCGGGCTTCAGAGGGTTTGTAGAACTCGATTTTTCAGAAGTATTTCGCTGGCAGTGGTACGGTTCGTTTGTCTTAGGTCCAATAAGGGGTTGAGAGCTCAGGGCTTTGAGTTGCAGGGTATAGTCTAGTTCTTTCCTGTTGCGCTTAAGGTTGCAACCACAAGATGGAACTGCGGCCGCGAGAGCGACAAACCAGCAGACAAACCGAAGCCCTTAGGGGGCGGCTTAGCAGTAGAGTAGCCTGTAGCCGACACGAACGCAGAGACCTCGTCTGGCATGTCCGAGTTGCGAGAGCGTAAACCTAAATATCCCAAATCCTCGAACCTTAGCCACATTGAGCCCTCGCACTTAGACCACTAAAATTCAGTTCCCAAAAAGTCAATCCTGATGCCTGGAGTGTAAGATGAAAGCTCGTGTACTAGATTAACCCGGACCCCGCCCATACTCAAGACCCCCACCATGAAACAAGAACCCTAAATAAGACCTGCAATAATGAACATAGCACTAAAAAATGCCAGCGGAGTTCCCCAAACAGTGAAGAACCATACCAGAAGCATGCCGTTAGTAGCAAGTCGCCATTTGTGTTTTCCCATACTACCAGGAGCACAGTCATCACCCACTGGGCCGGTAGTTCGCTCTGTGTGGGAATGTACAGGTTACAGCTTTTTCGAAACATTCCGCGCACGAGATTTGTACCTCAGTTGCTTCGAAAACCCAATAAAACGCCAGTTTGGAGGCCCCAGAGCTCAGGAGCCTGCCGGAAGCACTGCGCTGATTACATTTGTGTTCGAACGCACTGAACTCCCGCATCGCCAGCAACGACCAGCAAGGACCAGCAGACCAGCAGGAGACTACCAAGACACCACCAGACCAGCAGACCACCAAGAGACCAGAAGGAGACCACCAGGAAAGCACCACGAGACAACAGGACGCGGGGAGCCTGTTTCCCTGCACGGCCTCCGCAATCAATGCTGTTTACACTGAATGCAAAAACCGCCTAATGTTACCACGCTGCTTGGGGAATAATCGTCAGTAATAGTAGTAGCTGATGCAAGGTCCGAGCTTGGGCTCGCAAGTAAGTATGACATACTCGTAGATCTTCGGCCTGCAGTCAGAAACGCCAAATCTGAAGCCGCGGGTCGACAGCCCGAAAACTTCGGCCATGAAACAAAAACTGTAAACCCTGACCTAAAACCCGAATCATCCCGGCATTGTAGCAACTAACTTTGTAATGATCGTTAGTGGCCCTCTTTCAGGATTATTTGTTCATGCGGTCCTTTTGACAATAGGTTTCACCTTCAACAGACTCAGCACCAATAACACCGCCTTGGGTGTCCGAGAATGATCGCTGAAATAAATCCCGAAAGCCCTTAAGCCTTAAACCCCAAAGCAATGAGTCGACTCATTGCTTGAAGCCATGCCAGCCTTGTGCGAGTGTGTGTGTGTGTGTGTCGAAACCCCAAAGCCCTTAACTCTGAAACCCGAACTCTCCCTCCGAAAGCCTCAAAGAAAAAAGGTCACAGAGCAGGGCCACAGTGTCCTTGCGCACATCCATGGTTTCGAGCCTTACTTCTTCGTGGAGTGCCCAAAGGAGGGGCTTTGGGTTTTAGGGCTCTAGTTTTAGTGGCTTTGCAGGCTGGATGCCAAAAAGGGCTCTAGTTTTGGGGGTTTCGGGGTTTAGAGTTTTAGGGTTTCAGGGGGAGTGTTCAAGAAGCTGGATGAAAGTCTGGCCCCCAGCTAGTTCCCGGCAGTAAGGAGACTCCTACTCCTACTCCTACTACTACTGCTACTGCTGCTGCAACTGCAACTGCAACTGCTACTGCTACTGCTACTGCTGCTGCTACTGCTGAAGTGCTCCTGCCGCTAGTGTGGATTGATTGTTTGGCTTGGGAATAAGGAATTGCATTCAGGAAGGTCTGGACGTCTGAGGCCCCCTTCATCTGCGGTTTTGGAATCCTCCGGCTTCAAAAGCACAACTTTCGCAGTCAAGGGCTTGGCTTCTGAAGGTTGCTGTCCTTTCGATTCAAAGCCAAAGCTTTCCCAATCAGCGGCTTGGCTTCTAAAGCCTGGTTTCCTTTTCTTGGCTGCTGGAAGCACCACAACAAGGCCCTCCCCCGGGGCGGGCTTATTTTTTTCTGGAACTCCGGCTACGGCAGTGACCCAGTTCAAGCTTCTGTCGCAAGGCACAACCCCTACCGCCGCCTCACCCATTATTTTTCCGCAGGGTTTAGGTTTAGGGTTCCAAACTTACGTAGGGGATACAATCACCAGTTGTATGCTAACGACCCTCGTATCCGAAACCCAAAACCCTACACCTTAAACCAGGTGCTGAAACCCTAAAGCCATCTCAAACCCTAAACCCAGACCCGGTGAGGGTGCCACGTAGTGTCATGGAGTTTGCCAAGAGGGTCTTTCGAGACGTGCCAAGCTTGAGCAAAGAAAACCCACACCCGAAGAAGGAGCCCCGAAACCGTGCAGCAAATAATGTTCATAGAAATAATAGTCATGATCGTGATGATATTAGCAGTATCCAAAGAAACCAAAAACAGCTGCTAATAACAGTACCAACAACAACACTATGAACGTATCAATAGTAGTAAGACTCGTAATAATCGTAGTAGTAATAGGTGTCACAGTTTGGAGAGCTTTCGTCATTCGTTGGAGGAGCTGCAAAGTGCAGAAGGAGTGGAGAGCTTTCGAAGTGCTCTGGGCCTGGGTTCAGGGGTCTTTGGGTGTCCGAGTTTTGGGCTTTTAGGCGATCCTAAGGTCGGTATCGGTTGCTGCAAGTCTTCCCGGTAGAGTCGCTGCAGACCGGTTGCAAAAGGCTTTAGGATCGGGTTTAGGATTTGGAGGGCTTAGGTTTGGAGAACGGGCTTGGGGGTTTTGGGCTTGGCATTGAAGTTTCGGGCTCGCTCAAGGGGGTCCAAGATTCCTCTTGTTGTGCATAGGCAGTAGCGGGTTGAGGGAAGTTGTGAGTTTCAGGGCTTTCGAGGTGAATTTCGGTGCTGAGTTTTGGGGCGGAGTTTCGGAACATGGTCCGGGTGGTCAGTTTCGGTCTCACGCCACGCTAATCTTCGGGCCGAGGCCCGAAAGATTCCGGAGCTGACGGACCCGCGTCCCGAAACTGACTCCCACTGTGCCGAAACTGGGCGCCGAAACTATTACCACTCTGATCCGAAACCCCCGGGCAGCCGAAACTAGAACCTAAACCCTAAACCCTAAACCCTAAACCGAACTATGGGCACCCACAGGCTGAGGGTTGAAGGGTTTCAGGGGTTTCAGAGAGAGGGTCTTCGCTACGATGAAGGACGCTACACCCTAGACCGGGATTGAAGTTCCACTCGAACTTAAAGCTCCCAAGCCCTCACTCCCACTGTGCCGACTGGCCCTAAACCAGTCCCTAAACCCGTAAACTTAAATCCCCTAAAGTGGCAAAAAATCCCCTAAAGTGGGCTGCAAGGTGCCTTGGAGGCGCAGTTGGCATCGTCGGGTTGCCTGCAACTCAGAGCCGAGAAAGCGGGTTGCCAGGGACTTCGAGGCCTCGTATACTGGGTTAAACCCTTTTAATGAGTTTGACAAAAAGTGAGGAGCTCACGTTGTTTACTACAGATCCCTAGCGTGGTAGCTTGAATGAACTTCTTGAGCAAGAATCCAGCTCGACTTCGAAATGGCAAGCGGTGGAGGAAGGAAGCGGCTTTGGGATTTCGGCCCCAAGGATCTTTGAGGCACGTTCCCAGAGGCCTCAAAAGTGCAGGGCTTAGGGCTTAGGGTTCAACTGCTGACATCTACAACCTTACATCCTTAAAGCTCCAACAGACGTTGAAGTGGGCTTAGCCAGGTCCCGAAGCCTCTGAAGCCTCCAATTTGAGGCTCAGAGAGCCTCTGAGTCCCAAGGCTCAGGCGAAGACAGAACCGGCCCTGGGGTCCGGGGCATACGGAACCCTAAACCCGAAAGTGGAGATCATGAAGCCGTGCCTGCATTGTGCGAGTGTGCGAGTCGAAACCCGAAAGGCTCGAAACCCTAAGCCCTAAACCGTGCCTGTGAAAGCAGAATTCTCAAAAGCCAACTGCAAGGTCATGGTAATGATAAGTATTCTGCAACAACAACCTTGCTGTCACCTCAGGTCGGGACAAGGCGAACCCTTATGTGCGGAAGGTCGAGATGGTTCAGAAGTCTACGATCATGCGCGCCTCGGAGGGAAATGGCTTGTGATACCATTCATGAGGATTTTCTGATCTAGCTATATTCATGACATTGTAGTAGAGTGGCCCGAAACCCCCTTCTACTTGCATAGGCCGTGCGTGTACTATGGACAGCGATGGCAAGAAAAACAGGCCATACCCATGCAAGTGCTTCGTGCCATGCAGGGGCGGTTCAGACTTTGTACAAGGACATGCTCAGGCACCTTAGAATCGAGTCCACGGCCCCCGGCTTTCTTGCTGTGTGCTGGAACCTTAGTCCGACTCAAAGACTTGCCATGCTTGCGGTGACTTGCGGTGCTGAAGCCGCAAACTTCAGGAAGGGTAATTAGCCCGGCCACTGCCCCGGGAAGACACGTGAGGGGGGAAACCGCATGGCCTACAGTCAGGGTTAAGGGTTTAGGGAAGAGGGGAGGAGAGAATTCAAGGACGACTGAAAGAACTATTGTGGGGATCCGTTCTTCCACCCCTCCATTGAGCACCAGTCAGAAGGCCAGGAACCAAAAAGAAAGAAGAAGTCCTCAACTTTTGCTGCAAGCTTGTGGCTTGGTTCCCAGCACAGGCTCTCGCAGGCTTGGACGCAAAAAGCTTGAGGAGTTGGGGTTTTGGGGTTTCGGTGGCCTTCTTAAATACAAAGGTAGAGTAAAAGACTTGTTGATATGTTGAAAGGTTTCCAGCCCTCCAACTCCACCCACGCCTCCAACCTCCCCTCATCCCTTCTTCAACCCCCGTTCAACCCCTCCAGCCCTCTCCATCCCTCTAACCCTTCAAACCCCTCCTCCAACCCTTCAACCAACAGTGCCACCGAACACGTGCCCCCACCACCAAAAAGGGCCGCCACTCAAAAAGTACTAGCCGACGATTTTGCTTCCTCGCCACCAAGAAAGGGACCACGACTGCCTCCACCTTTGCGTGGTACATGGTGGGTTCGAGAGCGAGAAAATCTTGTTGAAACGTGTTCAGGCTTAGCTGGGTTGAAGTATTTCCATCTATTTAGGGCCCCTTGCAAATCCTTCACAGAGGTACTGTGAAAGAAACCTGCTCAGAGAGAGAGAGAGAGAAGGTCAAAGGTTTTGCGGTTTGAGTCCGGTAGCAAAAATGAGCCTATAAACCTAAATACCCCACTCTAAATGCAAACGCCCTAAGCCCTAAGAGCCCTAAAGTCGGTACAGCACTACAAGTAGGGGAATCAAATATGGTCCACTAGCAACCGAGAAGTTAGATGTACTCGCAGGGAATAAAGGAAACCGACCCGTGAGACCTCGAGCGAGTTGCGAGAGCGTACACCCTCAGTAAAGTCCTAAACCTCGCCGGATGCTATCGAATGCGAGTGCCACGAGAAGTCCTCAACCCTCAGCAGATCGAGGCTGGCAGGGCTCGAACGAGCACTCCTGCTTCCTGCGCCTGGTGCAGCAAGACTCTGGAAAATTGGGGTTTAGGGGTATGGTGTAAGTAGGGTTTTCAAGCTTAGGTTTTGCGGGCACTGTTGTTTTAGTTTTGATTGTTCGAGGCCTTCCATAATGAGAGTCCTGCTAGAAGTTTGGGGTTTTGTAACCCAATGAACCTCACGACGTTCAACTCTCCGGTATAACTTGTGAGTTCCTGAAGCAGAAGGCTTGTGGTAACATGGAGCTCTGAGTAATTGAGCATTACTATGTCGTTATAGCAAAGATTCCTATCTATATATATATATACATTGTGCGCGGCATGCGTGGCACAACTACGAAATACACTTCAGGGAAATGAGTATGGCAGGAATGAGCTGTTTCAGGGTCGAGATGTGCGGCGCGCATATGGGCAAGGTATGGGGCAAATCTGCATGATGTGTTTAGGGCCATGAGATTTGGGTCCAAATGTGCGGCGCGGACCTCGGCAACACACTAGCAGTCTGCTGCAGGGCTGGGATTCTGGGTCCAGAAGTGTGGCTCGGACATGGGCGAACTGAGTTTGCCCTTCTGATTCCGTTCAGATCATTGGGCAAATAAGGGTTTTTTTGCGATTTTACCTGGGGATTGCATCCTCAGGCAGAAGATTCATGGGTCGAAAGTTGGGAAAAAGTCGGAGTTGATAGGCGTACTTCAGCCCATGCCCCTGCAGTACACAAGTGGCCAAAAAGTAAAAAGCATGTGGAAGCCATGAACTCTCGTTCTTGGATTCTTGCAACCAACAAAAAGCTCAAAACGCAGTACATCTCAAAGCCCTGGCTTTCGAACTCTCATTCTTGCTACCAACAAAAAGCTCAAAACGTACATCTCAAAGCCCTGGCTTTCGAATTCTCATTCTTGCAACCACCCAAAACGCTCAAAACGTACATCTCAAAGCCCTCGCTCTCGAACTCTAACTCTTGCAACCAACGAAACACTCAAAACCTACATCTCAAAGCCAGAGGACCCTTCGAGGCCCCTCCAAGCAATGTCTGAGGACCCTTCCAGACCCTTCAAGAACAGTTCGAGAACCGATCGAGGACCGTTCGAGGAACGTTCGAGGACCGATCGAGGACCCTTGCAGGCCCCTCCCTTCCAGACCCTTCAAGAACAGTTCGAGAACCGTTCGAGGACCGTTCGAGACGTTCGAGGCGATCGAGGACCCTTGCAGGCCCCTCCCTTCCAGACCCTTCAAGAACAGTTCGAGAACCGTTGGAGGACCATTTCGAAAACCGCTTGAGGACGGTTCGAGGACCCTTCCAGTCCCTTCCAGACCCTTCGAGAACCGTTCAGGAATGTTGGAGAACGGCCCGAGGACCGTTCGAGGACCCTTCGAGGACACTTCCAGGCCCCTCCAAGCACCCTCCAAAGACCCTTCCAGACTATTCGAGAATGGTTCGAGAACCGTTCGAGAACCGTCGAGCACCGTTCGAGAACCGTTGACCCTTCCAGGCCCTTCCAAGGACCCTTCCAGACCCTTCGGCACCGTTCGAGAACCGTTCGAGGACCGTTCGAAGACGCTTCGAGGACCCTCCAGGCCCCTCCAAGCACCCTCAGAGGACTCTTCCAAACCAGTTCCAGAACCGTTCGAGGACCGTTCGAGAACACCTCAACCGTTCGAGAACCGTTCGAGGACCGTTCGAGCACCTTTCCAGGCCCCTCCAAGCACACCCTCTGAGCACTCAGAAGCGTTCGAGTACCGTTCGAGGACCGTTCGAGAACCGTTCGAGGACAGCTCAAGGCCCTGCTGCAGACCCAGAACATGCCTAGGCAAGCTGTTTCAGGGTCTTGCAGCAGTCTGAACGGTCCTCGAACGGTTCTCGAAGCGCGTCGGAGGGTGCTTGGAGGGGCCCTCAAACAGTTCTCGAACGGTTCTGGAAGGGTTTGGAAGGGTCCTCCGAGGGGTTCTCGAACGGTTCTGGAACAGTTCTCGAAGGGTCTGGAAGGGTCCTCCGAGGGTGCTTGGAGGGGCCGTTCTCGAACGGTCCTCGAACGGTTCTGGAACGGTTCTTGAAGGGTCTGGAAAAGGGTCCTCGGAGGGTGCTTGGAGGGGCCGGGAAGGGTCCTCGAAGGGTCCTCGAACGGTCCTCGGCCCGTTCTCCAACATTCCTTGAACGGGAAGGGACTGGAAGGGTCCTCGAACGGTCCTCGAACGGTTTTCGAAGGGGCCTCGAACGGTTCTCGAACTGTTCTTGAAGGGTCTGGAAGGGTCCTCGAAGGGTCCTCGAACGGTCCTCGGCCCGTTCTCCAAAATTCCTTGAACGGGAAGGGAGTCTGGAAGGGTCCTCACAGTGTGCTTGGAGGGGCCTCCAAGGGTCCTCGGGCTTTGAGATGTACGTTTTGAGTGTTTCGTTGGTTGCAAGAGTTAGAGTTGGAAAGCCAGGGCTTTGAGATGTACGTTTTGAGCGTTTTTTTGGTTGCAAGAAGCAGTTAAATAATTTACACATCTTCTGGGGCAAGGTGTTCACGGAACTTTTTGCCATGACTGAAAGTTTCGCCTCCTCCCTCGCAGACTGGTCAGTAGCCAGGTTGCACATGGCTTCCACATGCTTTTTTGGCCACTGGTGTACTGCAGGGGCATGGGCTGAAGTACGTTCCAAGGGCATGGAAATATTCTTGCTGTGAGGGACACGGGATAAGTCTCAAACGCCTTGATTTCGCATTCATCTGTACGTGGAACTGAAGGAATTGTACTTCTTTATCCTCAACCTCACTGAACCTCATGATTTCTTCAGCAGTGTAGATTGAAAAATTCCATCTGCGTCCTTAACCTGCGCCCCTACTTGCGCCCCTGCTGGCTGTCCGAACTTTTTCTTCTTCGTTTGTAATATCTTGAATTCTTGAATCTGTGGATTCCAGGTGCGGCCCGCTGACGGTGACGGTGGTTCATGACAGTATTTGGCCCAATCACTGACCCAAGTTTTGTCCCATCTAGCCCAGCCTTGAACCCTCGTTTTGCACCCACCACCGACCCATCCGGTCTCCATTCCGACCCATGTTCCGCACCGCCTTTTGCACCCACTTTGGACCCGGCTGCCCACAAGTTTGCCTCGGTCCCCGCCCAGGTTCTGCACCTACCCCCGACCTACCCACCACACCTACTGTCGACCCATGATAGTGCCTATAGTTCTTCCATGCATGCCACCCACAATATATACACACACAGACATGTGTAGCATAATCCCTCTCTCCCTCTCGCTCTCCCCCTTTCTCTCTCTCTCACTCCCTCTCCCCCCGCTCCCTCTCTCTCTCTCACGGGAGAGAGGGAGAGAGAGAGAGAGAGAGAGCGAGAGAGTGAGAGAGAATCCTGTTGGTTCGGGGTGCCGGGCTCCTTTACTTTTCGGGGCGATTCGGCAGTATTCTTCAATCTAGAAGCCGAGCAGTTTCAGTATGAGCCAATCGTCCTAGACGAACAAGCGTTACCCGACGGAAGCTAAACAGACAGCCAACGGACGGGCGTGCCTCCAGACGGGGGCCTCGCCCCCACCAGGCCCAGTAAAAGAAAGAGACCGGACACTGGTTTCTTTGTTTGAACTGATGACGTTTCTTTTGTTCATATAGAAGCCCTGGGTCTAGGCTGCGGTGTTTGAGGCTAGGGTCTTGGCTGGGACCTAACTGGATGGAGCAGGCCTGCTGGTAGGCTAGGGGCTAGGCTAGAGGCAGGCCGAGGGATAGGGCCAGGGCTAGGCTAGGGGCAGAGGGCTAGGGTAGGGATAGGCCCCCTCATTTGGCGATTGCGGTTGATTCAGCATGTATCTTAAACACGCCCCTTCATTTGGCGATTCCGGTTCATCATATATTCACAACATCTTCAGCATGCCCTCCATTTGGCAACGGCGGTTCAGCATAATGGGTTTCAGCAAGAACCATATGCTTGCAACCTTGTACAACACACCCCGAAACACGAAGATTGCGCGATGGGTTTCAAGAAAGGAAACGCATTCATTTGGAAGCCGGCTTGCAAGGCTTACAAAATGATAGGATTCAAAAACACTCCCAGGCTTTGAAGCCAGTTTGCACGGCGTTAAAAAGCGGGGTGGTTGGGTGGTTAGGGTGGGCGCAGCCCTCCCCGTTTGCAAACGCAATGTCACATGATGAGTTTCAACAAGAACCACTTGCTTGCAACCTTGTACAATGCACCCCGAAACATGAAGATTGCTTGCATGATGGGTTTCAAAAAGGGCAACTCATTTATTTTGAAGCAGGCCTGCAAGGCTTACAAAATGATAGGATTCAAAAACACACCCAGGCATTGAAGCAAGCTGGGACGGCTTAAAAAGCCGGGGGAGGTTTGGGGGCGCGCAGCCCGTACATCCTGCTCAACCGTGTCATCATAGGCTCAATGATAGGAGATCAAAGTACAACGCGCAGTATACAGCCACTTTGCCGACTGGGACTTTGGGGTACCTCTCGTGTGCACTAGTCTAGACTGACCGAGAGATTTTCAATTCGACTTGCTCTTGTGTTCAGCAGGCGGCTTCGTGCACAGACTGTCGAGCCCATTCACCTTAGGCCTCAAACCCTCGTTCCAAGGCGCGTCGTGGTAGCAGTGCCGAGTCTGGTGGCGACGAGTCGCAGGGTGATCGAGGCGGAAGGATGAATCCGATATTCTGCCCAGCTACTGGCAAAAGCTGAGTTTGCGGATGTTCTTCCTTACCGTTCTTGAGTCCGGGCAGTTCTGGTCGAGGATGCCTGAGCCCTTAACCCTGAAACTCTTGAGCCCAAAACCCGACACCATCTGACCCAAACTTTAAGCTTGAAGCAACGCAAACTTGTACCTGGCTTTCCAAAACGCACAGTTAGGCTATCGTGATGCTGGTCTGAATACCTTTAGGAGTCGTGGCTTCGGGTTCAGTCAGGGCCTCCACAGAGAAGTCTAACCACTCAACTTAGGGCTTAGGGTTTAGGGCTTTAGTGTTTGAGGGTTGAGGATTGAGGGTTACTTTGCTTCCTGAAACGCAAGAGTTTTCGGATCTTACAGCTACGAAGGGGCCTGAATCGAAACCCTGCGCCCCAAAGACCGCGCGCCTAGAGATTGAGACTTAAGCCTCAAACTATGAGGCGGAGTGATGGTTTGGGGTTCAAGGTTTAGGCTTTTGCTGCAAAGGGTTCAGGGAAGGTTCAGGATGAAGGGTCATTAACCGATGTGCTGAGGGGAACCTGGCCGGGCGAGCTCCAGTCAAGCCTGTGTAAAAAAGGGTCATTAACCGCATCCTCAAGCCCTGGAGCCCTAAATCCGAAGCCATAGAGAAGCCCTGCCTAAATACTTATTCCTAAACCCTGGAACCCTAAAGCCTGAGTAAGGCCTAAGCGCCGAAGTATCACCGCTCTTAATTCCAAAGCCCTGAAACGCCCAACCCCCCCACACCCCCCTCAACAAGAAAAAGAGAAGCTCCAAACCGCGACGAGGCCGGATTCCGACTGGAGAAGGGCTACTTCGCGCCGAGCACGCAGAGATCTCAAAGCACGCCACACCGTTTGGGTTCAGGGTTTAAGGTTTGGGGCCGTTTGGGGATCTAGGTTTAGGGCTTCGGATTGGCTAGTGGCCTGGGTCTAGGGTATAGACCCAGGTGTCTCATGCGGACATGTGGATCCAGGTATGAGCGCCCGGAATTGGTGTAGGAAGGTTCAGGAAGCGAGAAGATTTGGGAGAAGGAGTGAGGCGACTGGCCGGGATCCCTGCCTGCATTGTGCGGGAGTGCGAGCCGAAATCCTAAGCCCTAAATCTATAAGTCTATACGACCTTACACCGTGAACTGAAAAGCCTTGTTTTCAGAGCACCTGACTGGTCTTTAGATCTCAGAGCACAGGGCCAACTTGTAACCCAAAAAACATATCCTATAACCCAATTACCCAGCTGACCTCGAACCACATGCCTTGCCTGGATCGTCCGAGTGTGAGCGCCGAATCCGAACATGTAGGTATTCCGGGTTACAGGTAGGGTTCAAATCCCCAGACCCGCAAAAAACCCTTAAACCTAAACCCTAAACCCTAAACCTCGTCTGGCAGTGTCCGAGTTGCGAGAGCGTAAACCCTAAACCCATGGACTCTCTGGCAATATGTGACCGATAAATTTGCCCACAACCACATCATTAGCGCCAACATGGCCGCTCTGAAGGTGCTGTGTGGACTTTGAGTGCATGATTTGATTGCATGACCTGTGTGAGATACCAACAGGGACTTTACAGTGCAACATCGGCGGTTATGAAGTCCGGCAGATGAACACGTCCCTTCACCAATACATCAGACCACTGGCACAACTGAAGAGGTTGCCGTATGCTCTGAGATCTCGTACAGGGGTTTCCGTGCATTTGAGTGGAATCCATTGGAATCCATTCAAATCCACGGGGGCCATATCAAATGCACAGCTGCAGGAACGAGGTAATGCATAATTCGTAATTTGTTGTTGCCTTTGAGGTCACTAATTCGTATGCATGCATGCATAACGGTATGCTCGGTTCCCTGTGAGCAGTAAGTTTCACCTATACATAGTAAGTTCCACCTATACATAGTCCGAGCGCTGTAGTGTAGATGTATTGCCATTCGTAGCTTCATTCTGTATTAGACCAACAGGGTCTATGCTAGAGTAGCTGCGCCAAACTGATGGGCGGATGAAATATACTTCCCGAGTCGTCTCGGCTCTAAGCTATTGTTCCCTTTCTGATCAGCTTCATATCACCTCAAGAATTACCTCGAACTTACATTGATCTGCCCGTTGTAAGCCTCCTCAGGATCCTACTGGTCATGCACTGATTTATACTTGTAGTAGGATCCTGGGGTGGGATACAGTTACTTTATGTGTTTGCATTGTGCTCGTTGCTTGCCACCATCATGACTGTGTCCCCTAGATTAGTCTCATTCGTCAGACTCCGAACCATTTGCCTCGCCTGGCTTGTCCGAGTGTGAGCGCCGAAACCCGAAACCCTAAACCCTTAAATGAGACCTTGAAGCCGTGCCTGCTTGAGCGAGTGTGCGTGTCGAAACCCTTAAATGCCTAGCAAGTGCCTTGCCTGCCGTGTGCGAGTGTGAGCGTCGAAATGCCTAGCAAGCTCTGGATTGAAAGCCCCCTCAAAGTCTTTGAGCCCCTGAGCCCTGAGGCCGGTCGCGTCGTCTCGATATAGCAGCCTGAATAGCGGTTCCCTAACATGACACGGTTTAGGGTTTAGGGTTTACAAAAATGCCCTATAGTGTTATGGTTTCAGTAAGGCTGCTATGTTAGGCTGCCTGGGCCCCAGGTCCTACGAGACGAACATCCCCTTTGCCCTGCGCTTCATGATCGCAAGGCTCCCAGAGAAGGGGCCCAGTTCCTAGGTCGTAGGCTTCTTGTATGGGTGGTTGTCAAAATTATGGTCCCTTTTTGGGTCCCTATTATAATACGGCACCTGTTGTTTAAGGTACCCCAAAAGGGGCCATAATTTATCTTGACAACTACCCATAGGGGGTCTCCAAGGTTCTCGGGTAAATGGTCTAGACTGGATCTGCTGCTTGAACATTCACGGTTTGGGGTTGCAGGCATTGATGTTTGACTTGTTGTTGTGGTGCCACCTAGGGGGGTATACGTACGCCTCAAAGCCGGCGTAGGGTTTCATGATGTAGGGCTTCAGGGTCTTGAGCGTGGGGTTTCAGAGCAATCAGATGCTTCCTGTCCCGGCTTTTTCCGACAATCACCAGAATGTGTTTGAGTTGTTTGGTTTCAACGCTTGGCTGACGGCCTTTCTGCCAAGTTCATGGGATTCCTGCCCTCCTCTTGCTGGCAACTTGGTTGTGCGGGGTGCCACTGTCATGCTTGATAATCGTTTGATATGCCGCCGGCATGAGGAAAGACATAAAAACGCCCTGTGTAGAAGTCTCGGGAATGGAAATTTGATATCGAGAACGGGCCTCTACACAGCTTGCACAAAGACCTTTACTGGATTTGGTCTGTACTGCGAGGGCCTTATCTATGATTCCAACAGGGCCTTGATATGGTATTCTAGAGTACATAGAATCTATACGGGGTTAAGCATAACTTGTTAGTCAGACTCCTTTTTGCGCAGGGCCGTGACGAAATTACAGCCCAAGTCTTAAAGATGTAAGTGTCCGAAACCCGAGGGTTCGGTGTGAGGTAATTATTGTCCAGGGCGTACAGGCGAGGGATTTTACTTTCCGCTTAATGTCACCACTTCGGTTTGTACATCAACATCAGGTGCAGTCTGTGGGAATTTGTTGCACAAGGGCGCGACATCGCACATGATGTTCCAGCATGTTGCGCATAGCCCAACCCAAAAGACATGGCAGCAACAGTCTTCTACACAGTAGAAAGACACATATAAGTCAGATACTTATAGGCATACACGCAAATACACATAAATAGTCATGTACGTATTTATTTGTTGATGTATATGTGGATATACAAGTTGCAAAGAAGACAAAGAAGTTGCTTATTCAACACACGTTCACCAAGTTTCTGGACTTGGGTATGCAGTGACCAGGGTCGGCAATTCAAGCCTCTTGGAACGGCTTCTCAACTTCCAGCCGCAGTGCGTGCCGGTATTGACTGGTATGCTCCGTGTTTGGAAGGTTTCGGGAGAGGAGCTGGTCGCGATAGAACAGAAGGATATGCGGAGTGACAACATCTACACATTGAAGACTCTCTTGCGAAGCATGTATGGCTTCCCAGTACACACTCAGACGCTGGTGCTCGACGGCGGCAGCTTAGACCCGCAGTGCCCCTTGCGCTTTCCTTCGGATTTGCAGCTGATCTTGTCTCTTGGTCTGGATTTTCGGTTTTGTCATTCGAGTGTTCAAACAGCCAGAGTCTGGGCTGCGTGCTGCGTGGGCATATGAGGAGATGTCAGCCTGAGATGCGCTGACAGCCAAGGACTCCACTTTCAGATGAACTGTCAAAGTCGGCCGGAGTGGCCGAAGAGCTTGTTTCTTCTGCTGGAGAAGGGTATCCAAGTTGCCTTTGACAAGTCTGTCTGTGTAGCCATAGGCCATAGGCAGCACATTGTGTTTTAGACAGCAATTGGGTCGCCTCGAGCTTGCAGGCCGAGGCCCGAGGTCTTAATAAGCTACTTCCGCTGAACGTTCCAGGCAGCTGCAGACGTTGCGCTTGCTGATCGAAGCCCGTGCCGACAAGGACCTGAAGCAGCCATACTACGAAAGAACAGCTTTGATTTGTGCAGCTTCGCAGGGCCATGTTGAGGTCGTGCGCTTCCTCTTGGAGTGCAGGGCCGACCTGGATGCGGCTGACCACCAAATGCGCAACACCGCTCTTGAACACGCTTCTGCGCGGGGTCATGCTGAAGTTAGTCGGCTACTGCTGGAAGCGGGCGCCCGGAGCTGGAAGGAGTTTGGCCTGGCATGCATCCACGGCCACGTTGAGGTCGTCGAGATGTTGCTGGTAGCTGGCAGGCCTGCAGATTCAGATGCAGGGCTGATTTGCGCTGCGGGTAACGGCCGAGAAAGAGTGGCGCGCTTGCTGCTGAAGGCCGGTGCTGATGTAGACATCGAAGACAACTATGGGAGGACAGCTCTTATGCTTGCCGCTCGCGGCGGTGATTTTGCCATGTTCAGCTTGCTACTGGAAGCGAGTGCGGATGCATGCGTGATCGACAGCGGGGGGGATACAGCCTTGATTTCGGCATCTACCCACGGCCACGTTGAAATCGTTCGCCTTCTGCTGCAGGCAACAGCTGACATTGAGGCACTGGGACCTTGCGTCACCAGCATTACCGCGCTGATGGGCGCATGCGACAACGGCCATCTTGAGACGGCGCGATTGCTTCTGGAAGCAGGGGCAGACAAAGACAGGCTGGATCGCCTGGGTGGTACAGCCTTGACCCGAGCGTCCGAGCAAGGACATGTTGACATCGTGGATTTGCTTCAGCAGGCCTGAGGCCTGAGGTGAAGCCAAAAAAGAAGTAGGGTGCGAGGTATCGGAGCAAATCAGTTTTCAGAGGGAAATTTCAACCCTTTGCAACCCCTGGAGGGGTCGGTAAACGCTCAATCTTCGAGTCTGCCTCGTGCTGAATCTATGAATCCTGGAGTGCGCCAGAAGCCCTATTCCTCTGAAACAGCAAACTTCCTGCACTCGGAATCCCGAGACCCCAACATTGACGAGTCAAATTTGAAAGGACACATCTCAGCATGTAATCAGAGACCACTTCGGGGCTTTCGCGCTTCGGGTTTAGTCTGCGGGCTTCTCTTCGCAACGGACCCCCAAGATTGAGATGTGATTCTGAAACTTGATAGCTGCGTTTGTCCATCAGCAGGGCCAGCTCAAGAGTATAAGATGCCCCAGTTCATCTCCCATTGAGATATATCCTAGCCACTAAACCCTAAACCTAAACCCTAAACCCTAACCCTAACCCCCCCTAAACCCTAAACCCTAAACCGTCTAGTAAACCATATGCCTCGCCTGGATTGTCCGGCTACACAGGTTCGAGTGCTAGGATCCTAGATCTCAGCGCATGAAGCGAACATCCAACCTTTGAAGCTGCTCCCGAGATGCTAGCGATGGCTCAATAGAACGGCGCAAAAGAACCCTAATCCCCCGCAGCCCTGGAAGCTGCTAAATGTCGTAAAGCTGCAACTTCCTACCCTGAAAGAGATCGACACAACGCAGCCTCACACCCGGAACCAAACGCACCCGAAGCCAAAACCTCCCTGAACTCCCCTCCGCGCCTTGACTCACAAAACCAAGGACCAGGAGCTGGTGGGAGGCGGATGGGTTCGTGCCACGCAAGGCTTCCGCCGACCGGGTGTGGCCCCTGGTTAGTGGTCATAGGCGGCTTCTTTTAAAGCTTTTAAAGGGGATTCGCATCAGGCTTTTATTTTAGCTTGCTGCAGGGTTTATTGTGACCCGTGAAGGGCGGGCCGCCCAAAGATCGGCCTTGACTGCCAAGACGCATTGTGGAACAGGTAACAGAACCCGCAAAAGTGCACACATGATTTCGGTGTGATGCTTTGACGCGAGAGCTTCATGAACGTTAATCCTGTACAACAATCTCCAAGACTCCAAGCATACGCGCGTACAGAAGCCTTGTCAGAGCACCTGGTGTTGAGGCATCGACTGCGTGAGCACCTGTCAGATCGAAATCGACATGCACTACTCCAAGCTGATGCCAGAGGCGACTGAACCTTGAATGACTGCATAAATGGATAAGTATGTGCAGGCAGACAGACGGAGACCGACACACGCACGCACACACGCAGACACAGACAGAGACACACACACACACACACACCCACCCACCCACCCACCCACCCACACACCCACACACCCACACACCCACACACCCACA
>BGNK01004971.1:1200-45742 GCA_003297005.1 Symbiodinium sp. clade A Y106 | reverse complement strand
CGCTTGCGAACGCTTGCGGACGCTTCGCGAACGCTTTAACCACGATCGCTGGTCACCTGCTGGACCCCTGGACCCCAACCTTTAAAACGGGAACCCTTCTGCGTAGCATTCGGGAAAAATTGGGGCTCTGGCCTCTGGTGTGTTTTTGCTCATGGAAGCGCGGTGTGATTAACTGCCCTCGGCACCTACCGCAGGCCTCTGAACTTACCCTAAGCGTAGAGAGATGCAGATCTTCTGCGTCACAACTACAGGAGGCCATTCGGGGGCAGTGGGAAGGCTTTGCCCTAAAGGCCCTAAAGCCTTGGTCGCTCATGCTGTGCGTTCGAAACCTTTCCGGACGCGAGCTTCTCGCTGCGGCCCCAAGGGCATCAAGCAGCTCGTATCCCCCCTTCTGGGCCAACCATGCTTTCGACTCAGGCTCCTCCTGCGGAGACACGGTGCTCGATGAAAATGCCACCCTGAAGCTACCACTGGAGTTGGTGGCGACCGTGTGCGGCTACGTCGAGGCTGATGCAGGTGTCGTTGCCGGCTGTTGAACGCCAGCAATCAGAATGACAGTGCTGCGGTTGAGGCCTTGCTTCGGAGCCCTTATGACCCAGACTTGGTGGACCATTTTGGTCGGACAGCGGTGGTAGTGGCTCGGTGGCGCACTTGACAGTGTGAAGCTGCTTGCACAACAAGACCTGGACCCGAACAGATGAGCATGTATGTGGGTAGTTGTCAAAATTAGGATCCCTTTTTGGGTGCCCTAAATAATAGGTGCCGTATTATAATAAGGACCCAAAAAGGGACCCTAATTTTGACAACCACCCATGTGTAGGACCGCGCAGTGGGACGGCTGCCATTGAGGCGGCTCGGAATGGGCACATTGACATGGTGCACTAGCTGATTGAGAAGGGTCCCGACAAGGACAAAGCAACCGATCATGGTGTGACACTTGGATCCCAAATCGGAGGGGTCAATGGTATGTGTCGTGCTTCCTGGGTGAACAATCACACGACGCTTGTCCTGGCGAAAGCTCGGTTAATCACTTTGGTGACGGGCTTATTGTTGCTGATGGAGATGGGTTTGTTGCCGACAAGCACCACGACGGGAAATGCATGCATTGCTTCCTTGATAATGTTACCAGATGCGAGCATTGTCAGCAATATCTTGGTGTTTAAAACACCCAAGAAAGTCTTATTTGAGCTTGGCGTGGTCAACGGCCTTAGATTTTCCTTAAACCACCATTAAACCCCAAGCCCTGCAGCCTGAACCGTTTGACACGAAGACTTGGTCGTTGCGCCGTTGGCTTGTCGACTTGCACGACTAGACCTTGCAGAGCCCGGGAAAAACCAGCAGATTACAACACCAGCTAATGTAGGAACCTGATTAAGAAAGCCTGGGCCTATAACCCCAAAATAGTAGGATTCATATAAGGAACCCTAATAAAGGCCCAAGGTTTCTTAATCAGGTTCCTACATTATTATAGTATCCTTATAGATACCTTATATAGATCCCTTATAGTAACCCTTATGGACCCCTTTAAAGGAACCCCCCAAAAAAGGCCCAAGGTTTCTTAATCAGGTTCCTACATTATTATAGTATCCTTATAGATACCTTATATAGATCCCTTATAGTAACCCTTATGGACCCCTTTAAAGGAACCCCCCCAAAAAAGGCCCAAGGTTTCTTAATCAGGTTCCTACATTATTATAGTATCCTTATAGATACCTTATATAGACAGATCCCTTATAGTAACCCGTATGGACCCCTTTAAAGGAACCCCCCAAAAAAGGCCCAAGGTTTCTTAATCAGGTTCCTACATTATTATAGTATCCTTATAGATACCTTATATAGATCCCTTATAGCAACCCTTATGGACCCCTTTAAAGGAACCCCCCAAAAAAGGCCCAAGGTTTCTTTATCAGGTTCCTACATTATTATAGTATCCTTATAGATACCTTATATAGATCCCTTATAGTAACCCTTATGGACCCCTTTAAAGGAACCCCCCCAAAAAAGGCCCAAGGTTTCTTAATCAGGTTCCTACATTATTATAGTATCCTTATAGATACCTTATATAGACAGATCCCTTATAGTAACCCTTATGGACCCCTTTAAAGGAACCCCCCAAAAAAGGCCCAAGGTTTCTTAATCAGGTTCCTACATTAGCACGTCTCTCTGCAACATGGAAATCTGCTTCAATCCCAGGGCTTCGGCCCCAACCTCCCTCCCCCCCCCCGTCATCCGCAATTCTACCGGTTTAGGGTTTAGGGTTTAGGCACCCCCCTTCACCACCCCAACACCAAAAACGTTAGGGTTTAGGGTTTCGGCCCCCCTTCAGCCCAAAACCCCGGCCCATGATATAGTTTACCAAAAGGTTTAGGTTTTAGGGTTTAGGGTCAAAAATCAAAACCCTAAACCATAAGCCCCACAAGCCTAATTCTAACTAAGAACGTGGGCGAGGTGCGGCCTTGTGATATAATCGACACGCAAACCCGATTTCAGCCCTAAAGCCTAAACCCTAAAACCTAAACCGTCCCTAAACCCTAAACCCTCGAACCGTTTCATAAAACCCCTCATCCAGGCGAGGCCACCTACTGCCAGTACTTCTCCGACGCGCCCTTTGCCCGACACGGAGGGCTCGCCGCTCGGTTCTCTGGAGCTCCGCGACCCTTTTTTTTAAGGGTTCATCATTTGTCCTTGAGCATGCACATGGGGGGATAACTGCGCCTGCTGGGGGAGGGTTTCGATTATGATTGCAATTTTCATGGTCAGTCACTATCGCTCTTCTATTCTGTTTTTGGTTTCATGTTTCATAGGACGGTATATCAGGGTTGTTGTGGTTGTTGTGTTTTTTGGGGTAATGCGGAGGAGGGTTCTTTAAGGGTTGTGTTGTAGGGGTCCGAGTAGAGGTTTTTGTTTGGTTGTTTTCTGTTGGGTAATAGGGCTTTTTCAGGGGTCATTGTGTCATGGTGTCACAGAAAAACGCTGTAGAGCCCTCATAGTAACCCTTGTAGATCCCTTATAGACCCCTTATAGATCCCTCATAGTAACCCTTATAGAAACCCTTATAGACCCCTTGGAGGGTTTCAACAGGGCATTATCAGGATTCGCCTTGGATCCCCCGTGTACCGACGGGCTTCAACGTTGAAAAAATGCCCTTGACATTAGGGGTACCTTATTTGGGGTCCTTATAATAAGGATCCTATTATTAAGGGTAGTATATTAGGGTCCCCTATTTTCGGAAACCCCCAAATACCCTTGCCGGAATGCATCAAGGCCTTGTCATGTGAGTTCGATCATTTTCAGGACACATGACCACCATGTTTGTCCGGTTTCAGATCAGAAAGGTTCGCAGGAGGTCTATGTCGCGTGGCCCTGTGCATGCATTGGGGGGGGTTCAGTGAGCTCTATGTTTCGGTTCGATGCTGAGGCAGCTGCGCTCAAGGGTTCTGTGTGCCCCGTAAATTCCAGGTACTGCCAGTGGTACAACAACGGCAATGACTTGGGAGCAGAGCCATTAGTGCGATTCATTGCAAACCCTAGTCAAGCCCCAATGACTGCCAAACTTGCACTGCAACGGTTGCGATACGTGCAAGAATAGTTAGTACCATCATTGCCAGTGCAGCTACAGCATCTGCCGTTGCTGCAGGTTACAATCCCTGCAATTAACAATGCCCTGAACTCTTGGGAAGTTGTGTAAAAGTTTACGACAGCGAGTTGCAGTGTCAAGGCTTAAGCTTTTCTCATGTAGACGTTGACGGTTTAGGGGCTTGAGCAAGGGCTTCGGCTGCAGCATACAGGGTTCGGGGCTTAAGGGCAACAATCCAAACGAAAGCTCTTGGCGTTTGCAGGGCCTGATTTTTAACTAGGTAGGGCTTTGGGACATTCTATATTTTCCCTTATCCTGGCCCCTAGAGCAACCCGAAACCCGCAATCGTAAGCTGTGAACAACTTGCTGGGAGGGGCAGGGGACTTAGTAAGTCGTTTATAAGTAAGGTTATAATTGGGGTAAATCCATTTAGGGTACTTATAACTCTGCTTATAACCTACTTACTAAGTCCCCTGCCCCTCCAAGTGAACTCTAAGCTTAAAGAACCAAAAGCCCTTAACCCCAAAAGCCGTGAAACCCAACCTCCCAATCTGAGTCTGGGACCACGGCTCGACTGGGATCCTGGTGTGGCAAACTCACGAGGCTCTGGCTTTCGGGTGTTTTTCCGTTCCTTCAAGGGTCGTAGAACTGTTGGCTGTTAGGGCTTCACCGGGGACAAGGGCTTTCATACGGCTTCGAAGACCCCGACTATCATATACCCACATCATACCTAAAGGATCATGGGACACAAAAACGCTCTTGACATTCAATGAACTTCCTTATCGCCTGACTTGCTAAGTCCCCTGATCTTCCAAGTGATTAGTAACCCCACTGCTCAACAGGTCAGGATCCTTATTACAAGCCGAGGTTCCGAGGGTTCCTTGAAAGGGATCTATAAGGTTACCATAATATAGGGGCCTTAATGATTACCTATACTATTCTGGGGGTTCCTTATTGTAGCTGTAGTATAATATACTCTATAAAGTGTCTGCTTAATCACGCGAGCTCATTAAGGCTTCGGGCCTTTTGAGGTTCGGGGCGTAGGCCTGTGCAAGCTTGAGTTGTCGATTACCACGACCTCTACTTAAAGGATCATGGGACCTAGTAACTAGGGTTATAAATAAGGTAACTAGACTTATACTTAGTTATAACCCCAATTGGGGTACTTATAACCCCAATTACTAAGTCCCCTGCCCCTCCAAGTACCTCGACGACGCCCCTCTCCGCCTTCGTTGCTGCGTGGCAGGAGCGCTGACAAAGGCGAGCTGCCACAGGAGCTCTTCGTCTTAAATGGGAGTTTCCGAAATTTAGGGGTACCTTGTTTTGGGGGTCCTTATAATAAGGATCCTATTATTTAGGGTTCTATATTTGGGTCCCCTATTTTCGGAAACTCCCAAATGAGTCTGGTCTTAAATGAAGTAGGGTTTATATTACCGTTTTCATGAGTGTAGATACTCCTTCTGAATATTGGTGAGTGTATATATTGGGTCTTATTTTGGGGATACTAGTAATATAAGCCATACCCTAAATGAGTCCTTCAGAAGGAGCCCCTTTAAAGGAGCCTTTTCAAAGGAGCTGCTTACACGTGCCCTTTCAAAGAACTTACCCTTCTAGGGAAGCCCTTCAAGTCCCTTTCCTTAGTAGCTGAGTGGATGCACTTTACACTTTTTGGGATAATACGGTTGATGGACAAAATCCTGCATGACCTTAAGGACCCTAAACTATGGGAAGTATGGTATATTCCTTATAATGGGTAATGCAGGATTTTGTCCATCAGCAGTATTACTCACGTTGAAGCTAAAAGTGTACACGTTTTGGGGCTTATGAACTCAGCAACTAAGAAGCCTAAACCCCTATAGTATAACCCTTATAGTAACCCTTAAAGGAACCCTTAAAGGAACCCTTAAGACCCTCTTCTGGAACCCTTGAACTCAGCAACTAAGTTTTAAACCCTAAGCCCTAACCCTAAACCCAAAACCCTAAACTCTAAACCCTCAACCCTAGACCCTAAACCCTAAACCCTAAACCCTAAACTCAAAACCCTAAACCCTAGACCCTAAACCCTTTTGAATCCGCCAAGGCTCCTGGTCGTTCTGCTAGCTTTTCTGGACACGCCGCGCTACAGCGACGCGGCCGACAGAGCTGGGGTTCCGGGTCTTTGGGGGTTTACGGCTGGGAGTTTTGGGGGGTATAAGGGGGGTGGGGTTCTGGGGGTTTAGGGGGTTGTAGGGGGTTGTAGGGGTTTAGGGTTTAGGGGTTTGGGAGTTTAGGGGTTTTCGGGTTTAGGGTTTCTAGGGTTTCTAGCAGTTTGCGGGTTTAGGGCTGAAGGTCGTAGAGGCCTTGGTTTTGGTCTAATGCTTATCTTATTCGCATTGGGCGTTTTGGATATGAGTTAGGACCGGAGTCGTGCCATCTACCTAATAGCCTGATCCATGCCCATAAAGGCAGCCGAAAAAATTGAGAAAGGCCGTCTCAGGAGGGTACTTGGAGGATCAGGGCACTTAGTAAGTAAGGTTAGAGGTAATTATAAGTATAGTTGCCTTATTTATAGCCCTAGTTACTAACTCCCATGATCCGTTAAGTAAAGTTTTGCCCTTGGTCCTTTCTAGGCCATGTCTCATAAGTCCCGAACCTGAACTCTTCCTAATCTTCCGAGAGCCCCCGACATTGAAACAAGGAGAACGTCGTAAATATGTGGGTGGTTGTCAAAATTAGGGTCCCTTTTTGGGTACCCTAAATGTTAGGTGCCGTATTATATTACTGAGCCAAAAAGGGACCCTAATTTTGACAACCGCCCATGTATCGAGACAGAAGACAAGGACGTAGAGACAAAATATGCACCACGGGCATATCACGACGATGCTGCTCTCTCGACCCTACTCTGGGCCTCAAGACCTAAGACCCTACTTGGAGGGGCAGGGGACTTAGTAAGTAGGTTATAAGTAGAGTTATAGGTACCCTAAATGGAGTTACCCCAATTATAACCCTACTTATAAACGACTTACTAAGTCCCCTGCCCCTCCAAGTAGACTCATTCTCGTTAGCTGCTACTTCCGTTCCACGACGTGGGAGGTAGCTCTCTTCATGGTTCATGTGTGGTAAAAAATCAGATGTTTAAAGACCTTGAACCCAGACCCTAATGTTTAAATCCCCAGCTCCCAAGACGCGACACCCGCACCCAAAGAGAAAGGACCCTAATGTCCTAACACCCCAAACTCCTATGATGCCAAACCTGTCCCAAAACCCTATACCGGAAACCCCCAAAGCCTGAACTCTAAGACCCTAGACCCGATAGCCTCAACCCTGAAAGCCTAAACTCTCAGACCCTAAACACTATACCCTAAACCCTATTCCCTAAAAGCCTTGAAAGCCTCAAAAAGCTTTAAACCAAGGAGCCCGAACCCTATTCCCTAACAGCCCAAAAAAAGCCGCAAAAAGCCTTAAACTCTAAGACCCCAAACCTCTGAGCCTGGCCTGCGCGGCGCAGTTTCCGGCGCGACGCCCTTCTGCATGGATCGCTCACTGCTCCGGCTGGCCTACAAAGTGGAGGTTGCGTGACCAAAATCACTACCAAGGCTGAGCCCCGCAGACCCGTAAATTTTTCATTTCCCTTATTGTTTAACATCCTAGTTGCAAATCATGTTGGGGGCTGTTAAAATCAACATCTAGTAGAGGTCGGATAAATCAAGAGCAGTAATTATCCCCCTAAGGCCTAAACCCTGAATCCTAAACCCTCAGCCATAAACCCTCCACCTAAACCCTCAAGCCTCGGCCCTAAAACCATAAGGGTACCATAAGGGTTGCTTTAAGGCTCCTTTAGAAGCCTGAGAAGATCCCTACCCTTAAAGGAACCCTTACTTGGAGGGGCAGGGGGCTTAGTAAGTAGGTTATAAGGAGAGCTATAAGTACCCTAAATGGAGTTACCCCAATTATAACCCTACTTTTCAACGACTTACTAAGTCCCCTGGCCCTCCAAGTAAACCCTAAACCCTAAACCCTATAGATCCCTTTAAGGAACCCTATAGATCCCTTTAAGGAGCCCTTTAGGAACCCTTACTACCCTCCAAGTAAACCCAGTCTTGGCCCTGTCTTGCCTTGCACAGGACCGCGAGTGGCTGGTGCGTTATTCGGCTGTTCACGTCCCTCGGGCCATAGCGGGACTCAGGGAGCGTAATATAGGGGCCTTAATAATTTCCTATAGTATGTTGAGGGTTCCTTTTTTATGATTATAGTATACTGGGCCCCAAAACCCTATTCTAATTATTAAGGCCCCTATATCAGTGCCCTTGAAGTAAGAAATATGCCGAGGCTGATGGCGGGAGGGGGGTCATACTATGATTTGAAGGGGCATTGGGTCTTCAAGAAGAAGACATCACAGCTTCAGGTCGTCAGTTCCGCGTTTATACGGGTTGGTTGGTTTACTCAGGCACTCAATTAAGACAAGGGCCTTCAGAATTAAAGTAGGATTTCGGAGAATAAGAGACTGTGGTTACAAGACGGAGCCTCACGAGAAATACTGTTAGTATCTATTCACACCCCTATATCTGGCTCCGGAGTTTAAGCACAGTTCCAGGACGGCTTTTTCTTGCTCTGTTTTTGGGGCATGGTGACGCGTAGACTATGCAACGTGGGCGAGGGGGGTGATGCCACGCCTGTGCAGCTTAACGCCAGGGTACGACAAAGCCCCTAACCCCCTAACCCCTCAAACCCTAAACCCTAAACCCCAAACCCTAAAACCCCAAACCCCTAAGCCTCAAACTCCTAACCCCAAAACCCTAGACTCTACAGGGTTTGGGTTTAGATCCGCGTGGGCCGAGTTTAAGGATTTGGGAGCTTTCTTTTGCCGTCTGCATGAGCTGGTGGAAAACTCTCAACCTGCAACGTTGCACTAGAATTCTGTATTACAGTATTGTTATATACTGGGTTCTACTGTATTATGTTATACGATATTCTGGGATAGTATATTATTGTTATATTGTGTTGTATTGTGCTATACTATACTGCAATGTGTTTTCTGCTACTTTATTATGCTAGATAAGAAATTATGTTGTTTTGCTGAATATTGCAGCCCAATATACCACATTATATTATATACATACTATACTACAAGTTACATATGTATATACACATATTGCACTATATACATGTTGTATGATAGACATAATATATTGCATATTATAAGCTTCGTGTCCAAGAACCTCAATGATTTCGGCAACAACTTGCCCTGAAAGGCACTACCACAAGTGGCGCGGGCCCCGGTGAAGCTCTCCAAGACCCTTCGCAATACTGTAATGGTCGAACCACTGTCAGCAAATAGACGTGTAGCTAACCATCCATTTTAATATAAAATCATATCTCATCATAGCCTATCATATATCATGTCATATACTGTAGCTTGGTTTGATACAGTATATGAGAATGTAATGTAATGTGATAAGTTATAACAGTTCAAACTATAGCATAATATGATAGTATGATATAACATAACATCATATTGCACAACATACTATACATGCAGTGCCATGCAGCTGGCGTTGCCAATCCCTCCTTCTCCTTTTCTCCTTGGGGCTTTGGGTTGGAGGCGAGGGCCGGGGCTGCTTGGGATGAAACCACGAAGCAGAGTCATGGCTTTCGAAGTTCTTCAGGTTTAGGGTTGAGGGTTAAGCGTTTAGGGCAGCTTTTTTGAAGAAATTACTGTGCCTCCTTCTCTTCCGCCTCTGCTTGCTGCTGCTGCAATAGTACGACGACGACAACGACAACTCCTCCTCCTCCTCCTCCTACTCCTCCCCTACTCCTACTGCTACTCCTACTCCTATTCCTTCTCCTCCTGCTACTGCTACTGCTACTGCTACTGCTGCTGCTGCTGCTACTGCTGCTGCTACTGCTACTGCTGCTGCTACTGCTACTGCTACTGCTACTGCCACTGCCACTGCCCCTGCTACTGCTACTGCTACTGCTACTGCTACTGCTGCTGCTGCTGTGCTACTGCTACTGCTACTGCTACTCCTACTCTTACTACTACTACTACTACTACTACTACTACTACTACTCCCGCTGCTCGCCCGCTGCTACTACTCCCGCTGCTGCTGCTGCTGCTGCTACTACTGCTACTACTACTACTCCTCCTTCTGCTGCTGCTGGCGCGACGTTCACCGTGACTACCTCTCATACTGCACAGGTACCACAGCAGGTCGAATCGTGAGCCGCTGGATAAGCCGAAAGTCAAGCCCCATGGTTTTCAGCACTGGAACTAGAAGCCCACACCCCAGCCCCAAAGCTCAAGCCTGAAGGAATCCCCAGGCCAATCGACCGCTGCTTGCTCAACCTACGAAAAACATTTACTTCTTGCAGTCTGCTCTTCTGCACTGAAACGCCAGTGACCTAGGGTCCAACAGTGTACCCCTGTCTTCCGAAAGGTCCACGGGGGCCCCAACAACGCCAGAGCCCAGGTGGACACGGGCGATGCGCGGGCGATCGCGGTACTCATCGACATGCTCGGAGACAAGGAGAGACACCCCGTTTCGCTTAAGTCTGCCAGTTTCCCAGCCTTGAGAGGAGCATCGTGTCCGGAGCGCTGTGGTGGAGTCCCTTTCGGAGGTCGGGATTGTGTCCTGGTAAAGTGGTCATAACCGGGGGCAACTTCTCTCAAAGCGGGACAATGGACAGACAGCCAAAGCACGAAACGCCAGCATGACACACAGAACCAACTCTTCAACCACGCAGCTGGGGCACCGGAACGAGAACAGGAACACCTGGAGTTCGGGTAATGTAGGAACCTGATTAAGCAACCCTGGGCCTATAACCCCAAAATAGTAGGATTCATATAAGGAACCCTTATAAAGGCCCAAGGTTTCTTAATCAGGTTCCTACATTATTATAGTACCCTTATAGATACCTTATAGATCCCTTATAGTAACCCTTATAGACCCCTACATTAGTGTCGGATGTTAGGGTCAAGGGTTGGGGTTATTCGGGTGTTCAGGCTTCCGGGAACCTCAGACTCTACCCTACGAGGAGACCTAAGTCGGTTATATGCAGGCTCATAATTGCGGTAACTCCATTCAGGGTACTTATAGCTCTACTTCTAGGGTTTAGGGTTTAGGGTTTAGGGTAATCTACTTACTAAGTCCCCTGGGCCTCCAAATAGACTCCAAATCTTCGCCTGGAAGCTGCGCCTGCACGCGCTTTTCAAGAAATTGTTTCCCTGCATGCTCGATGGCCCATGGTGGTCGTAAACAAACTCCCTAAACCCTAAACAAACCTTAAATCCTAAACCTTAAACAAACCCAAAACCCTAAACCCTAAACAAACCTTGAACCCTAAACCCTAAACAAACCTTAACCCTAAACCCTAAATAAACGTTAAACCCTAAACCCTGAACAAACCCAAAACCCTAAGCCCTAAAGAAGCCCTCAGATCGAATCCCAAGCCCTGAACTAAGCAAAGTAGACGTAAATTTGAAGCCGTAAAAGCCAAACTCATGTGGGGACCTCCAGAGTACTTAAAGGATCATGGGACTTAGTAACTATAAGGTAACTATACTTATAATTACTTATAACCCCAATTAGGGTACTTATAACCTCACTTACTAAGTCCCTGGATCCTCCAAGTATGAGTATGAAGCTGATGAGAGGGCCCTCGTCGCAAACTTTCAGATCGAGCCAGTACTCCCATACCCCAAACTTCACTTCAAGACTCCAAATTTCTCAACAGAACCCAAAGCTTCAAATCCCACTCAACGCTTTCTTGCCCCAAAACCCCCGAAGAAATCCTAAGCGCCTAAGCCCTGAAACCAGAAACCTTCTGGCAGGGCTCCTCCCAAATCCTCAAAATCTCAAACCTAGAGCCCTCAACCGGTTCAGGGTTTAGGGATTCCTTAAACCCTAAACTCTAAACCTCAAACGCCAAACCTTAAAACCCCCTAAGCCCTAAACCCCGAAAAGCCCCAAGCCCCCCCCTCCCCCTCCGTAAACACTCCGGAGGTCGTCATGAAACCCCAAACCCCAACCCTAAGCCCCACTTTAGCGCCGGAAAAGCCCAAAGCCCCCTTTCCCCCCTAAACCCAAAACCCTCAGCCCTAAGCCCAAAGCCCTAAGCCCTAAACCCTAAAGCCCCAAAACCCTAAACCCTAAACCCTAAACCCTAAGCCCTAAGCCCTAAACTCTAAACCCTAAGCCCTAAGCCCTAAACCCTGAACCCTGGGACCCCCCCCGGGAAAAAGGTCGTCATGAAGTACGACCGCGCTGTGCATAAGACTTTGGGCTCCTGCCTCGAGGCAAAGCTGCCTTTTTCTTAGGGGCCAAAATGGGCGTTTCATAGACCTCCGGAGTGTTTACGGAGGGGGAGGAGTTTAGGGCTTAGGGGGTTTTAAGGTTTGGCGTTTGAGGTTTAGATTTGGGAGTTTCCGAAAATTAGGGGTACCTTTTTGGGGGGTCCTTATAATAAGGATCCTTCTATTTTGGGTACCATATTAGGGCAAATAGCGCTTCATTATGCGGGGGTTATACGGGAGATCCCTATCCTTATTTTTTTGGGGGCTCTGTATTTCAGCTCTAGAAAACCCTACCCTTTTAAGGACACGGTATAAGGACATCACAATCAGGAACCCCACGAAAACCACGAAAACAGAGTTTTTCTTGTTTGTTGGAAGGTCCTGCAGGTATTTACAGGTTTTTTTTTTCAGCTGTTGTTTCTATTTTTTTTCCGGCTTAGGTTGTAGGGTTTAGGCTTTACGGTTTTAGGGTTTCTGTAAACGGTTTTTTGTAGGGCTTTAGGTGCTGGCCTAGCCGAAGAAGCTTATATAGTCAAAACCCTTTGCAAAACCGCGGTGCACCAGAGCCAGTCTCCCGCAATTGAGGGTGCTTTTGTTTGGTTTAGGGGGGTGGGGGCGGGGGGGGTGTGTGGTAATCAAGGCTTGCAGTAAGGGTTGTTGTAAGGGGTTACTGAAAGGGTGTCTCTTAGGTTCATCGTCTTTGTAGCCGGGTTGTAGGGTGTTTGGCTCCTGTGTAGCCGGTCGTGTTGGGGTTTGAAGGTTTCTATTGTTGTCAGCCAGGCTTTATGTTTAGGGGCTTATGGGGGGTTTAGGTAGGGTTGCTTATGAGGATGCCTCATTTAGTGGTCCTGGTACTTTCATGCAACCGTATGTATAACTTCTCGAAAAGTCTCCACATGGGCTGTGGAAGGTACCCGGTCTTCGAAGTCAACCTGGAATCCTTGCAGTTCCTTCAGACTCTAGAAAACCCTAGTTTCGTAAGGACACATATTCGGAAATCACAAGAAGGAACTCTAAAAAGCTGGGCTACTTGGGGTCAAGGCAGAGTGCTGAGAAGCCTTGGACCAAACCCCTGAGCCCTTAGTTCTAAACCTTGGAATTCAGGCTAGATCATAGGGACCCCTAGTTGGGTAGGGACTATATTTCCTTAAATAGGCCTTATTGGTCCTTGTTACGGGCATTAAGGCCCCCTACCCCCCCTCCCCCTACCTCCGTATGACAAGAGGGTTTCGGCTTCTTTGAGTTAAGATCTCCATTTCTTGGTAGTTCTACAGGGACATTTGGAGGGGGATTACTTAACTGGTGCTTAAGGGGGAGTGGGACAGCGGATCCCTTTCTGTAGTCCTTATATAATCCCCAAGACTAGTCCCTACATTCCCTCGTCCACTCACCCTCAAGCACCAGTAGGATTACTATTTCTGGTAGTCAGTAACAGTTGAACAATCTTTGTAAGATAGACAGATTATTAGTCCCTTAACAGTAGCCTTAGTAGAGATCGTTAGTGTATGTGGGGCAGTACCTGACTTGCTAAGCCCCCTGATCCTCGAAGCATGATACAGGCTTCTTCCGAAGGAGCTTCTTCAGATTCAAACCCTAAACCCTAAACCCCTTCAGATTCGAAAAGTCGCCATGTTCTTCAAAGGAGGCTTTCAGGTAGCAGGCGATTCTAATTCGCAAGTTGGAAGGGGACCCTTAAAGCCGAAAACCTAGCCCGTTGAGCCCAAAACCCCAAAACCCTAAACTTTTAACCCTAGGCCCTAAACCTTGAACCCTAAACCCCTAAACCCCTAAACCCCTAAACCCCTAAACCCCTAAACGCCTAAACGCCTAAACTCCTAAACGCCTAAACCCCTAAACCCCCAAAACCCTAAACCCCTAAACGCCTAAACCTCAAACCCCCAAACCGTAAATCCCCCCTGAACCGACCCCTGTTGTGCCCGAGCTCGCAGGACGAGGATCCCTTATAGGACCCTTTAAAGGAACACCAGTTAAGCCTACATTATAGTACCCTTATAGATCCCTTATGTTATCCCTTATAGTAGCCCTTATGGACGCCTTTAAAGGGAACCCTTGAAGGAACCCTTTAAAGGGAACCCCATTCCCTACTATGAAAGCAGACAGTGCCCGAGCTCGCAGGACGAGGATCCTTTGATGCGGAGGATGGAGCGGGCCCCAGGTCTTCACTCCTAGGGGTTCTAGGGGGTTTTAGGGGTGTTTAGGGGGTTTATTGTGGGTTTAGCGTTTAGGGGTTTAGGGGTGTAGGGTTCTAGGGGGTTTTAGGGGTGTTTAGAGGGTTTATTGTGGGTTTAGCGTTTAGGGGTTTAGGGGTGTAGGGTTCTAGGGGGTTTTTAGGGGTTGAGGGGTATAGGGGGGTTCTTAGGGGTTTTAAGGGGTTTGGGGCTAAGGGGTTCAGGGGGTTCGAGGGGGTTTTAGGAGTTTAGGGTTTAGGGGTTTGGGGGTTTAGGGGTGTAGGGAGAAGAATTCTTTTCCATCCCCTTCATATGGGGGTTATAAGGGTCCAGGGTTTAGTGTCGAAATTATAGGGCTTTTTGGGGTTTGTATTATTTCCTGATAGAGGAGCCCATAATCTTGATCAACCCTCATATACTTTGAGGGCTCCTTTTGAGGGCTTAGAAAACCTTCAAAGGGTGGGGATCTTTAAGGGCTCAAAAAGGGGCTTTCGGGCTTGGGGTTTACTTGGAGGATCTTGGTAAGTAAGGTTTCAAGTACCTTGATTGGGATTATAAGTAGTTACAAGTATAGTTCCCGAATTCAGGACCTGTAGTACTATGTCCCATGATTCTTTAAGAAGGGGCCGGAATAACTAGTACTAGTATCCTCTTTTCGGGTTGCTGTAAGGCTTCCTTCCAAGGGCCGAAAAAGGAACTATCAGGGTTCTATGCTATAGAGATCGGAATACTTTGTAATACTACACCCTGAAACCCCCTGGAGTCCCCATATATAGTGATACTACAATTTACACCCAAGCCCCACTCTAAGCACAAAGGTCCAAGGTCCCTATCGCTAAACCCTAAACCCTCATGATTTGGAAACCTCGCCACAATTTGGCCTCGAAGCTCTCAGCCAGCGGACGGAGATGTCCGGAAGGAAAGCAACCAGCACATGGTGAGCATGGTTCCTTTAGGGGTTCCTTAAAGGGTTCCTTTAAGGGTGCCTATAGTGGTTACAAAAAGGGTAAAACTATGGGGGTTTACGGTTCTGAGTAGGCTGTCTGGTTCTTAGTAGGGAATGGGGGAATGGGTTATGGGGACTATTGGGGATTATATAACCAGACAGATGAAGCCAAAGAGTCTTCGTATTGCCTGAGAATCTATCTTCGGAATAAGCAAATTACCGTAACACATCACGACTACTCCTCTGGCAGCGACAGCGACGACGACTGCCGCACATACTACTGCGGCCACCACTACAGCAATGATCCCATTCACCTGGAGCAAAGAACCACGATCGTCTAAACACGGGTTAAGCTAACATCAGCATCAACAACATCACGAAGTGCAAGAGTAGTAAGAACTGTGACAAGCAATCGCACGCCGATCAGCAGAAGGTATCTGATCCTCTAAACCCCTCCCCTGGCCCTAACCTTACCTTTGGTTAGTAGGGAATGGAGGAATGGGGTACAATTATAACTACTATTACTACCATTCTTCCATTCCCTACTAACCAAAGGTAGATAACTGTAAGACCAGTGCTTCAAACCCTGTCCAGTAAACCGAGGCTGCGGAAGCTCTTGCAGTCGTGTCCGAGACGGGCGATGAGCGCCTCGGTCTTTCAAGTTTCAGGGTTACGGGCTCAAGAACAGGTCTTCATACGGGGTGCTGGATTGGTTTTTAGGGTTCTTAGTAGCTGAGTAGGTAACGTTTAACCTTTTGGGGCTTATATAATCCTACCATAAATGAAAGGTTGGTTACCCTTTTTTGGGCTAGGGTACTCAGCCCCTAAGGGTTTGGGTGTTCATGCTTCAAGTTGACTTCACGAGGACGTTCAGGCCCTTAAGGGTTGTTATTCAGGCACCAAAAAGTTTCCCACCGTAGTAACCCTAACAAGTAACCCATCAAAGGAAGCATCTAGAGGAACGTTATTCTGATGCCCTACACCCTAAACCCCTAAACCCTAAACCCTTAAACCCCTAAACCCTAAGCCCCTAAACCCCCAAACCCTAAACCCTAAACCCCCAAACCCTAAACCTTTAAGGCACTGAATCTTACAAGCTTCAAATCTTTCGTTTTCATGTCCAGCTCCGACCTCGGGACTTGGCACCCCAAAGCCTAAGTCCTAAACTCTGACAAACCTTGAACTAGTCAATGAAATAGGGTTGTAGGGATATATCATACTATAATTAGATAAGGTTTTAAGGATATATTATACTATTATTAATGAAATAGGGTTTTAGTGTATAATACAACAAAAATTAGAAGAAGGAGCCTCCAAACTGGTATAGGTAATCATTAAGGCCCCCTGTGTTTAGGTTTAGGGCCCAGGGTGTATCTGTAGAACCTGTAAGGAACCTTTCACAGCCTGAACCCCTTAGCCCTTGAACCCTAAAGCCTATTCCCCAGAGACTCCAATATCCCTTAACTAAGGAATATACCTTAAGTTATAGTAGGATCCCTAGTATGATTTAAGGAATATTCCTTAATTAAAGAGTATTGGAGTCTCTGGGTCCGCAAAACCCCAGACCCAGACCGAGAGACTCCAAAACCCCTCAAGCCCTAAACCCTAAGCCCCTATAGTAATAACTCCTATAGTATATAAGCCTTAAAGGAACCCTTAAAGGAACCCCATTCCCGAACAGCACACTCTCAAATCAGCAACACAAGCAAAAGCCAAACCCTAAACCCTAAACCCTAAACCCTAAGCCAAAGCCAAAGCCAAAGCCAAAGCCTAAACCCTAAACTCTAAACCCGGGTCGGATTTCGTCAGATGCCTGGAGCATAGGCTGGTAAAAGGGGTTTAAAAAAAAACTCTAAACCCCTAAACCCCTAAGTCCCTGAACCCTTAAGACACGGATCCGAGGTTCGTCTGCCTCTAACCGTTTGGGTTTTGTTTATAATCCTACCGGGTAGCCTTTGTTGCGGTAGGGGTACTTTCCAAGCAAACAGAACAACACCCTTTAAGGAACCCTCTTGGGAACCCTAGTAGAAGAGTTTAAAGAAACTTACTGAATCTTCTAAGGAACCCTTATAGAAATCCTCTAAGGAACCCTGATAAAAATCCTCTAAGGAACCCTTATAGAAATCCTCTAAGGAACCCTGATAGAGCCTTTCAAGCAAAAGCCGAGGTACGTCTGTCTGATGCTGGAAGCACACCTGGACGACCCGGACAAAGCGGCCCAGCGCGCTGTTCGGGAGAGCTCGGAACCTGAGGGTTACTGTTGATGGACAAAATACTGCATGACCCTAAGGACCCTAAACTTTGAGAATTATGGTATATTCCTTATTATGGGTAGTGCAGGATTTTGTCCGTCAACCGTATGTCTGCTTAGTTTTGTGCTTTGGGTTTCTGTCTGTAAGGGCTCTAGCAAGGAGGCTTTTGGGTTCATGGTTTAGAGTTTGCGGTTTAGGGTTTTGGAAGTTTTTGAAGTTTGTGTGGTTCGTGGTGTTCGTTTTGAGAGTTCTGACACAGTTTCCTACGAGCATGCTACGAGGAGGGCATTCAAGGGTGGCAATAGCGAAAACCTATTGGTTACCAGAATCATATCCTGTAGGCCTGCGTGAGATCTGTGCTTTGGGCACATAGCCGTTCCATGTGATTGGGCCTTTCAGGTGCGAGGCTTTGGGCTAACAGAGGCTTGAAATAAAAGCCGAAGCAAGTATCAATATTAGTCCATGGGGTTCTTGATCATAGTTATACGATAATATACCCAAAGCTTTAATCTAAGCATTACACTGCCTATACTAAGCTGACGCCTTACATCCAACCCAATTTCTGAAGATCCTTGGAGCGGTTTGGTGCACAGGGCTCGTGGAGCAAATAACCAATGTCATCACCATCATCATCATCACCACCACCATCATCATCATCATCCTCGTAGTCGCGATCGTCGTCGTGATCGTGGTCGTGGTCGTGGTCCTGGTCGTCGTCGTCGTGGTTATCGTCATCGGCGTCGTCATCATCATCCACGTGTTCTTCTGCTTTTGTTTCTCCCACTCTTTTCTTATCTTTGTCATTTTCACCGTAATCTTATGCATCTTCATCATCGTCACCATCATCATGATGATCATCATCATTATCCCCATCATCCGTCGTTACCAGCATCCTTATCCAGCGTTACCTGCATCATCATCCTTCGTTACCTACATGGTCATGATCATCCTTCATCTTCTTATTCATCTTCATCCTCAAACCCAAGACCCTAAACCCAAAGCCCTAGACCCCATGCCCAGGAACCCTAAGTCTTCTCTAGGTATCGATTTTTGGGATTTCTTTATGTGTTCCGTTGTTGTTCAATATAGAACCCTAATTACAAACAAGTCGAGGAACTTTGAAATCTGGTTCTGCATCGTCATCAAAAGCATCCCCATCAATAAAAACCCCTGAATCCAAAGCCCTAAACCCAAACCCCAAACCCTGCAGTTTCTGTGCCGCACGAGTAAAACATTGGAAGGCGGATAGTCTGGTATCTGATCACATTCCACAAGTGCATTCGGCGCCTGGTCGGATGAGGCCTGGTCCCCGCAGAAATGACTGACGGACTGGCCGTCGTGGCCAAGCGAGGGAATCGGCGCCGTCCTGGTCCAGACAAGACTTGTGTAATTTTCAAGCATCCTGGTCCATGTGGGGATGGACAATTTCCAACAGTACTTTCTGGACAGGGAAGCATTCGGCGCCTGGTCGGATGAGGCCTGGTCCCTGAACCCACAACCCCAAACCTTAAACCCTAAACCCAAACCCAAAAAGCCCTGAATCTTCTGCATCGTGACAAAAGAAGCGGCTGCAGGAGAGTCTCACGCGATTGGGCCGCGAAGGAGTGAACCGACTGCGCCTTGTCCTGGATTGGATGTTAGGGATTTGGGGCTGTAGGGCTTGAGGGGTTTTGGGGTTTTGGGGGTTTAGAGGTTTAGGGGTTTAGGGGAGAGCTTGGGGGGGTTCGGTGTTGCGGAGCTTTGGGGTTTTGGGCTTTGGGGTGCAAGTTCTTAGGGTTCACGGTTTCAGGTTGTAGGGGCATCTTGAGACTCAGGGCACTTTATTTACGTCCTTATAGTGGGGTGATCATTCTTTCTATATGAGTCTCGCTATCTTCTGAAATTCCCATATGTGAGATTTCAAGGCGCAGCATGACGTGTGTTGTACACCTCTTGGTCCCACAGGCTCGCCTATGGTGTCATGCACAGGTGCTTTCACTTGCCTTGGACCCCTGCCGGTACTTCACCTTTGTCACCCGTAAACTCTTCAAGTCTCAGTCATGAATGTGTTGTCGCAGGGGTAGTCGTCCATGTAAGAATGGTCTTCGATTGATTGCCACTACTGGTACGAATATACTCGCAGTAGAAGTAGTTAGCGGTTCTCGGCAGTGGTAGTGGTGATCACAGTAGTAGTGTCGCACGACGGCTGACGACGACCATGGTGACCACTACGACTTGTCCTCCTGCTACTACTAGCTTTATTGCTAGTTAGCCTTGCGAATAGCCTTAAAAAAATTGTCATTTTCATTGCAACAACAACCACCACGACCACTACTGCTACCACTGCGACAACTTCTGCTACTGCGGTGAAGAAGCCCACCACACCACCACTGCCACCACTACAATACCACAGTTAACACCGCCGCAACCTAGACAACTGCCACCTATTTCTCCGGTTGTCATGTCAATGTCGAGGGCGATTACTAGAATGCTAATGGTACCCTAAACCCCCAAGCCCTGAATCCCTAAACCCTAAAACCCCTAACCCTAACCCGAACCCTAAACCCCTAAACCCTAGACCCCTAAACCCTAAACCCTGCAATACAACTATGCTCATCCTGCGTCTTGTTGGTCCTTTCGCAACCCTACTTCTGCGCAGGCGATCGGCTGGTAAAGCTACGCGAAAGTCGCGGGCATGAGAGGTGTTGTAGGATTGGTGTTGGACTGAATGGTTCTTGGTTAGGCTTTTATACGGTGTTCTGATGGTTGTACGGGCTGTGGATCAATCAGGCTCACCTGTAGCCACGATCCTGTCTCACCCACCAGGGAGTTTCCAAAAATAGGGGACCCTAATATAGTACCCTAAATAGTGGGATCCTTATTATAAGGACGGCAAAAGAAGATACCCCCTAATTTTCGGAAACTCCCACCAGACCCCGCTGCGAATGCAGAGAAAAGACGACTCGGGGTGTGTTTCGAAATTTCCGGCCCCTAAATCCTTTCCCTTTTCGATTTTGGGAGTTCCTTTTTGTTATATTTATAGTATAATGGGCCCCAAACCCTATTCTTATTTGTAAGACCCCTATATCATAGTACCCATATAGATCCATTATAGTAGCCCTTATAGACCCCTTCAAAGGAACCCTATTCTAATTATTAAAGCCCCCATATTCTGCCATGTCGGTGGCGCGGAGGGTCGAGGGTTGAGGGCTTAAGGTTTCAGGTCCTGGGTTTCGGCTTTTGGGCTTGGGTTTAGGGTTTAGGGTTTAGGGTTTAGGGGTTTAGGGTTTAGGGGTTTAGGGTTTAGGGGTTAGGGGTTTAGGGTTTAGGGGTTTAGGGTTTGGGGTTTAGGGTGGTTTAGGGTTTTTGTGTAGGAGTCAGGTCGATCCTAGATCCGTAATCCCCTTTATGAAGCATCGATACTCGGGCCTTAATGATCAGACTAGAGTGCGCTAGGATTTCTGGTTTCTATTTCCGTTACATTTGCCTCAAGACCCTCGCCCCAATATTTCTGGTAAGATCCTGAGGTTCATGGCCGAAAATTTGTCGTCTTTTCATATGGGCTCGTGTGAGGCCTTCCGTTTATGTTACAAGTGCTCCATGTTCGGAAACTGCCATGAAGTTTAGGGGTGGTGAGGCTTTGGTAAGTGAGGTCTTGCAAGCGAAGAACGCAACTGGTAATTCAGGCCCTTGCGTTGGGCCATTGATTCTGTCCTAACATGCCTCGGAATCCCATACCCTTACAAGCCAAATCCATGAACGCCTGCGCCCTATCACTTGGACCGAAAGACAAGCACCCACGGACAGCATGGAGATCTTGATCAGAACCAGCCTAGTGTTCAGCACGGACAGCATGATTGCAGTTTCCGCAGCAGTTGCAAGCGTCACTGCTGGTTGCAAACATTACTTGTATGCTCATCAGCCAGCTGTTCGGCACAGGATGCTTGGAGCTTGTGCTTGCGGCGGAGTTCACTCAGGAGGCCGAGGATGATTCCGGATACTTAGTGATAAACTCCTCGTCGGATGTGCTCGGAGGTAAGAAGTACCGAAACCCAAAACCCTAAACCCTACACCCAAGTATGGAGCGCTTAAAGGTTGCATGGCCGAGTAGCGTGTCCGGGTGAATGCGATCGGCGACCACTGTTCCGGTTTTTGGGGCTGTATCAGGATTGCCCTAAACCCTCAACCCTAAACCGGTTTAGGTTTGGACTGTAAGGGGCAATGAGCCACATCGAGACTTCTTGGAGGGGCAGGGGACTTAGTAAGTAGGTTATAAGTAGAGTTAAAAGTACCCTAAATGGAGTTACCCCAATTATACCCAGACTTATAACCTTACTTACAAAGTTTTCTTAAGGCCCTCCAAGTAGACCCTAAACCCTATAGATCCCTGAAGGAACCCCTATCCCCTGGCCCCTCCAAGTTCGTGAGCCAGGATCTTATCCCAGAAGGCCCGGACCCCAAACTGCCGACCGTAAAGAGATCCTACTGTTCATGGACAAAATCCTGCATTACCCATAATAAGGAATATACCGTAATTCCCATACTTTAGGGTCCTTAAGGTCATGCAGGATTTTGTCCATCAACCGTAGGCCTCTAGGCCCGGAGCCTAAATCCACTACTCTCATCCCAAAAAGACACCACAGAGACCCCTTGTTAAGGAACATCCCTTGGGCTATAATGAATGGAAATCCTAAGAAGGTTTAAGGTATATTCCTTTATAGAACCCTTATAGATCCCTTTAAGGATCCCATATATATATACATATGTATGGTTTAAGGTATATTCCTTGATTCAGGGATGTTGGAGTCTCTGGGATTTCGCGAAATCGCGGCATGCTGCCCCGCGAACGTTCGTGCAGGCTCCGCCTGTGCGTGTCCGAGCACGGCTGCGGACCCAGAACTTTCCCACTTAAGGATTCCTGTTGGGGTTACTACAATAAGGGTACAAAAAGCGTATTAAAATCAGTGTTAGTAGAAGATTCAGGTTCCAGGTCTTGCTACATGTGCAGGATCTTGGTGCAGCAGCTGCTATGCCGAAAGTGTCGGCATCGACAATGACAAGCAACAGCAGCAACAACAGCAAGAGCTACTGCCACTAAATCGTCTACGAAATCTTGCACCACTTGAAACACCCAGGGGGGGAGCACCCCGCACACTCTGTTTGATGCCGTGGGTTCCATTGAAGAAATCTTGCACCAGCCGGGTCCTGGTGGTAGGCGATGTCATGGACAACCCAGAGCCTCCAAAACCCCCTTGACTAAGGAATATACCTTAAATCATATTAGGAATCCTACTATAATTTAAGGACTATTAAGGGATATACCTTCAATCATATTAGGGATCCTACTATAATTCAAGGGTCTATCCCTAAATTCAGGTTTTTTTTTTAAAGGCTCTTTTGGAAGCCTCCGGGAGCGGTGCCAGATTGCTCTCTGCATCTCCAAGGTCGGGGCTTCGGCTGCCCTCAGCGCTTCGGCTCCATCCCCGGGGCCTATGAGCCCTGCTAGCTCGGCCGGGGGGCCTAAAAGTTGAATTCTAGAGGCTTTAAGACTTAGAGTCGGCTTCCTTTAAAGCTTAAGACTTAGAGTCGGCTTTTCTTTTAAAGGGTTCTTATAAAGGCTTTAAGGGTTACCTTTCAGGGCTACTATCAGGGTGTACTCTAGGGGCCTTAGGAATTAGAAAAGCGGTTTTGGGGTATATTCTACTACACTTATAACAAGGAGCCACATCTTGGCCCAAGAGTTGCAGCATGTGCTGTCTTCTCTATGCCCGAATAGTACGTATCACGTGTTGCTATGATATGTTATGTACTACAGGGGCTTAAATAATTACCAATACTGTTTTGGTGGTTCCGTATTCCAATTACAGGCCCCAAGACCCTATTAAAATTACTAAGGCCCCTTTATTATAGTACCCTTATAGTAGCCCTTATAGACCCCTTGAAAGGAACCTTATTCTAATTATTAAGGCCCCCATAGTATTGCTTTACAGCTTGTGATTGCGTTGGCTTTGGGTTGGAAGATCCTGGGCCGTATACAGGGTCCAAGAGACATATGGGAGTTTCCGAAAGTCAGGGGGGTACCTTATTTTGAGGTCCTTAGAATAAGGATCCTACAGTTTAGGGCTCTATAGTAGGGTCACCCATTTTCGGAAACTCCCATATGGTGGGTTTGGGAGGGAATTGAGGGGTGTTTACAGGGGCTTTAGAGGGTCATGTGTAATTTCTGGGCTGGTGGGCTTAGAGTTTCCTTTGGTGTACGGATGGTTTCGGGGTTTAAGTTCAAGGGTTTACAGGGGTTTAGGGTTTAGGCGGCGATGTGAAAATTGGGTTCGCTGGGAACAAACGAACGGTTCCTGTCGGGTGCACAGGACTTGGAATACGCATCCATGTTTACGCTTGTGCAATGACATACATACGTATATACACTGCCAGACTAAATCGCTGTAGGGAAACAGATAGAGACTAGGTACATTATGACAGGGCGCAGTCTTCAGTGATACTACCTTCTACCATACTTGTGCTTCTGTACATCTGTTTCTTGTGACAAATGTCATACTTCATTGAACTTCGAACTGCATCTTAAAATTGGGCCGTGAGCACAGCAAGATTCATGCTGCTGCTCCTCCTCCTCCTCCTACCGCTACTACTACTTGCTGGTGACCTCCTGCTGCTGCTACAACTACTATTTGTACTGCAGCTGCAACTGCTACTGCTGAATCGTTGCAAGACTCAAGGTATATGTTTTTACTACTGTCCAAAGCTTCAATTCAATTCATCCTGAGCCTTCAGCGGCAGGCTCCATCGCCGGAAGAGCCTTTGGACTCAGGCCAATTTGGAGATTGTCCTTTGCTTACCAGATTGGGGTGTGTGGGGTCCACAGAGTTTGTGGCGGCACTCTTTCTGCATTTCGAATTACTTGAAGAGTAAACTGCCCACTGCGTGATGTGTGCAAGGTGTGTTCGCAACGTCTTGTACGTGTTGCGAAAGCCCAAACGCAGGAGAGGTTGAAAGAATCAGCGTTGGGGATGTTTGCCGTGCTTCCACTATACGCCTGAAGCCGAAAATCGCAAAACGATTTTTGTAACCCGCAAAACCCTAAACCCTAATCCCTGCAGCCCGAAAGCATAAACCCTAAACCCTCAAAAAACTAAGCCCTAAAGCCCTCAACCGCAGGCGCGTAGCATCGGCTGTGGGGCCCATAGCATGAGATCCTGAAGCATAAGCCCGACTACTACAGTTTTCAGGATTGCCGGTGCAGGGGCGTAAGGGCCGGGTTTTTGGGTTTCCGAAATTCTGAACTCTGAACCGTTTACCCTTCAACGACACTGAGGCCCCAAGTCATGCAAGTTACTGACTCTCGAATGTACATCAGTACACAGCCGTCTAAACCCTAAGCTCTGGACCCGGCGTCCTAAGTACTTCGTTTTAAAACCCGTAACTCCTCCAAACCCTAAGCCCTACCAAGTTCTTGTGCAGGTGACATCTGCGACCGCTTCGAGCAGTGGGAGGAGTGGGACGTCTCGGCCCAAGCTGGGTAAACGCAGCACGCGCATTATGAATGAGCACATGTGCTCGTTTCAGCATACGCCTGCATGCAGGTATGCTGATGCGACGCAGCACGATGCGACACGGCGCGATGCAACACAACGCGATCCGACGCGACGCAACCTACCACGATGTAACTTGTAATGCCTGGCACAGCACGACCTGACCTGACATCACATGACATGGCCTGACATGACATGGCATGAATTGGCATTGCATGGCAGGACATGACATGGCATGACAAGACACACCACAACATAACACAGCGTGAAATGACATAACATAGCACACAACACCACAGCACCACACACACCAGCACAGCATAATGCATTATAACATAACATAACATAGCCTAGCATAACACACCACAGCACAACACCGCACGACATACTGGAGCACAGCATAACATCAACCTAGCATAGCATAGCATAGCACAGCATGTCATGACAGATCGACACATAACACAATGTATCATAACAGTGCATAGCATAACATAACATAGCATAAAGTGTCACGGTATAAAGCAGCATAGCACATCACAGCACAACAGTGGGAAACACAACGCAGACCAAGACATCATACGGCGCTAAGCCGGACGCCGGAGAGCTAATGTAGGGCCTGAATAGAGAGAAACATGGTCCCATCTCCATTTCAGCCGATAATATATTGTACTATCCTATTACAGTTCGTGTCTTTTGTAGATATACAAGTAAGGTATTCCCTTTCAGATCCATCCTCGGAAGGCGTCGACGCCGCTTTGGAAGCATGCGGCGGCCGGAAGCTGTGCAGCTGGTCGATAACAGCAGGGATCAAGGTATTCAGGGTTTAGACATCGGGGCTTTGTATGAAAAGCCCTCGCAGCTGAACTTTTGGAGTTGCGGCCATGTCCCAACGCTCGAGATCCCACCTCCGAACGCCGAGTCCGCGTCGGATGATAGATCATAGTATTAACCGACATACTATCATAAGAGCGATAAGTATCAGAATCATGTATTGTAGCACAATACGGTATAAAGACCGCTGCCGTGGCAACAGCACGGGACATTACCAGGTGGTTCAGACCCTAAAGCCTAAACCCTATAGAACCCATAATAGTAACCCAGCAGATCCCTTTAAGGACCCCTTTGGTTCTGAGCTGATGACATTTTTTGGATGGACGACGAGCCCAAGAGCCGAGTGCTGACGATGGCGGTGGTGACGACGACAGTCCTTTTTAGCGGCTCCTTCTTCTATTTTGGTGGTTCCTTCTTATCATTTTAGTTCTATTTTGGTGGTTCCTTCTTATCATTTTAGTTCTATTTTGGGGGTTCCTTCTTATGTCAATGTGGTGACGATGATGGCAATGATCAGGGAAGACTTACGTTGACATGCGTGGTTCTGCAGTGCTCATGATCACGACGACAGTGGGCATGAATAAACGGCACAGACGATTCGCCATATGGCCTACTATGTGAATGGCCTGATAAATCAGCAGACCCCACATTGTAGGGGGGTCGTGGGCTGTAGCAGTCACGTCCAATTAATAATTACCGATACTATTTTGGGGGTTCCTTGTTTTAAGTGTAGTATTATGGGCCCCAAAACCCTATTCAAATTATGAAGGCTCCTACATTATAGTACCCTTATAGTAACCCTTATAGGCCCCTTGAAAGGTTAAGGCCCCTATGTTACTTGGAGGGGCAGGGGACTTAGTAAGTAAGGTTATAAGTAGGGTTATATTTGGGGTAACTCCATTTAGGGTACTTATAACTCTACTTATAACCTACTTACAAGTCCCCTGCCCCTCCAAGTAAACCCTAAACCCTAAACCCCATGGATCCCTTTAAGGAACCCTAAAGAGCCCTTTAAGAACCCTTACTAATTCCCCTACAGCCCCTCCAAGTAAGTATATGGCCAAAAGCTCGGAAAAAGCAGGCAAGGCCCTGAAACCCAAGACGCTGCGCCGCGCCCCTCTGCAACCGCTCTGTGGCCCTTAATTAAGGACCCTAAACCCTAAACCCCTAAACCCCCCAAAGATCCCAACACCCCTTAATTAAGGAATATACCCTAAACCATTATTAAGGCCTCTATAAACCAAGGTCTATTCCTTCATTAAGGAGTATTGGGTTCTCTGGTCCCATTAGCCTCCATATCTGAACCCCTGTAACCTTCCTTGGAATATTTTTGCTAATATAGACCCCCTATTACGTGAAAGCTTGCAGTTCGCTGAATGCTCAGGCTGGTGTGATGGAGCACATCGGCATGTACCCGCTCGACACCGTGAAGACGCATATGCAGGTCTGGACTTGGGGTGCAGGGCGTAGGATGTAGTGCAGGGTTTTCCGGGGCTGTATAGGGTTTAGGGTGATAAGTGTTGCTATAAAGGATGTCGGTATATCTCCGTAAGGGGTTCCGATTATTCTGGTTTGCTTAGCTCCCCTGCCAGGAAGATGTCCGAGATCTGGGGTGTGGCTGGGAGCTTAAGACAAGTAGGGACCTCTGCCCCAAACCCTAAACCCTAGAGCCTAAACCCTAAACATCCCCTAAACCCTAAACATCCCCAAGCCGAATGTAGAACCCCAGAGCCTGATCCCTAAATATCCCTAAACCGAATGTAGAATCCTAGAGCCTCTTGTCGAAGGTCAAGGGTTTGAGGCCTTGGGATTTGGGGTTCTCCATTTAGGGTACTTATAATTATAACTCTACTTATAACCTACTTACTAATCCCCTGCCCCTTTAGGGTTTAGGGTTTGAGGCTCAGTGAACCTATAGAGTCTATACTTAGGCCTTAAAGGGTCCCCTATATAGATATTTTAAGAATTGGGCTTAGGGTCTAGAAAAAGCGAGGCGCTGCGGCCGGGTGGCACACGCACCCTCTCCAGTGTCATTCAGACCATCGTCGCGGAGCGGGGGGGGGGGGGGGGGGGGTCAGGGTTTTGGGGGGGGTGTTCTTCCCCTCAGGAGCCGTTGAAGACTAATTATCTTTAATTTTGGGTATAANCGTTCGAAGCGCTCCAGCGTGGGGCCAGCTCGGCCATCCTTGGAGAGCTGAGTGAGTTTAGGCTTTAGGGCTTATAGGGTTTAGGGGGGTTTCAGGGTTTTGGGGAGGTTGTTCTGCCCCTCAGTATCAGTTGAATACTAATTATCTATAATGTAGAGATATATAAGGCCCTTCGCAATACCTTATTATAGACTGTTGTTGTATGGGGGTAGTACCCAAGTTATGTCCGCTGCTGAGAAGTCTCTCCCTCACGACTGATAACCCCCCACTGCTGTCAGAGGATTCTATTGCAGATGCAGGCCCGTAAATTCAAGGGAACGATTTTGGTTCGATAGTGTGGGATCCGACAACTGGTTTTGCTTCGCTCTCAGACAGAGGTTTTGCAGAGATCCAGCAGTGCCCAATCATCACACGCCCTACCCAGAGACTCCAATATCCCTTACTTAGAGAATATACCGTAAATCATATTACGGATCCTACTATAATTTAAGGACCATTAAGGGATATACCTTAAATCATATTAGGGATCCTACTATAGTTTAAGGACTATTCCTTAATTAAGGGGTTTGGGAGTCTCTGGATAATCCTAATATCAGGAACGGAGGGTCGTTGGTTCACTTTCTCGGTTCTCCGCCTGAAGGTATGTTGGAGTCTCTGGGAAAGCCACACCCAGAGAGCCCAATACCCCTGAATTAAGGAATATGGCTTAAATTCTATAGGGCTTCATATTATGATTTAAGCTATATTCCTGAATATAAGTATTGGGCTCTCTGGGCACAAAGCAAGCTCGAAGCATAACGCAGCCTCACGAGGAAGCTTCGTCAACCCCTCCGGACGCGATGCCACCCCAAAGCCCAAAGCCCAAACCCTAAACCCTAAACCCTGAACTAAACCTAGGTTTATAACCCCAAACTCTAAACTCCCTAAACCATAAACCCGCAACCATAAACCCTAAATCCTGAACCCCCCGTGAATCCCATCACACCAATCAACGAACCTCCAAGCTCTGCACCGCCCCTTCCCAGAGAACCCAATACCCCTTATTTAAGGAAGAGACCTTAATTTGTGGAGGCCTTAATATTATGATTTAAGGTATATTCCTTAATTAAGGGGTATTGGGATCTCTGGGTTTGGGGTCGAAACTTGGGGCCTAAAGAGTTACCAATACTATGTTGGGGGACTCCTGCTTAAAGTTATAGCATTATTTTGGGGGTCCTTATTATAAGTATAGCCCTTTTTGGCGGTTCCTCATTATAGGTATAGTGTTTTTTTGGTGTTCCTCGTTGTGTTGAAAATAAAGTATACCCCCAAACCCGACTCTAGTTATTAAGGCCCTTACATCTGTGTCGTTCCTTCATGGCTCTTTCAGCCATAACCCCAAGTCTGGAACTGTCCACCCCACAATTGGGAGTTTCCGACAATTAGGGGATGCCGTATCTTTGGGTCCTTATAATTAACAAGCATCCTATTATTTAGGGTCCTTTTTTATACTTAGGATCCTACTATTTGGGGTCCTTATAATAAGGCCCCTACCATTGAGGGTGCTATATTAGGGTCCCCCTATTTTCGGAAATTCGCAAACGCGGAAGGAGAGTGGAGGTCGCGGTTTTATGCGCGGCGCTTCTTCCATCGTCATAGGCCGCGGCCCGTTCATATATAATGTAGCATATATGTATAATTCATTATATTATAATTATAATATAATTATAATTATCTATATATATATATATATGTATTATATACATATATGGTACCCCTCCCATGGATCATGCGTGTATGTATATATATATATATATATATATATATATATGATGCAGAAGCCTGGAGAGTTCGCAATGCTGCAGTTGATGAGACCATCTCAGAATTAATTTCATGCAGTGTGTTCTAGAATCACAGTTTTGGTTTTCAATATTGCTCGACGTCGCAATTGTCCCGACTTTTCGTTTCCTCGGGGCTGTGCAGCCCGCCCCGGTCAAATGTCTGCCCACCCAAATTGTGCCCCTGCCAGTCTCTTTTGCCATTGCCTGGGGTTCATGCACACTGTCATAGTACCCTTAACAACCCCATAAACCCTGTAAGCCCTATAAACCCTGAACCCGAAACCCTAAATCCGAAAAACCCTATACGCCCTGAACCCGAAGCCTATAAACTATAAACCCTAGACCCTCTGAAGGGTGTGTCCATATCGTAGGGGCCCAAACGAAGACTTTCACTCAGGCTTTGTATTTGGAGCCGACTTCGAGCCCCTGGGATTGGGTGAGGACTCGTAGACTCCACGAGAGGCTCTTAATGAGCTCGGAAGGGTTGTGACTATCTTGAACTGGGGCTATAACTAATTCTTAGCATGGTTAGCTTTCTTAGCACCCTGGTTTTGGGACAAGGGTTTCGAGTTTAGGGTTGTGCCGATCGGTTACCTGGCAGGGGTCTAGGACTAGAGTAGTACCCAAACCCCAAACCATTATCCTTGCCACTTATAGAAATCTTTAGCCGACTTCATCCCCAAATCCGGAGCCCTTATCAGAAGCCTCATAGAACACGTAAAGGAACCCTATTCTTTTTATGCCCTGAACTTTGGGGTAGGCAATTACCCTACATGGAACCCTTGAAGGAACCTCTGTAGAACCCTTGCAGGAACCTTTTGCGAACCCTTAAGCCCTTATTGCTCGAATTTCTGACTTATCCTTGGAGCCCTTGCCACAAAAGATTCGTTGCAGAACTCCGAGGCACCAGACAATCCCTAAACCCTACACCGTCATTTTTGTTACCCACCCAGGCCCCTGCACATGAGATTCAAAGTCTGGCTGCAGGCTGTGTGCCAGCCCACATTGCATTGTTCACGAGCTACGAATACGTCAAGGCCCTGCAGATGCAAAGAAAGCAATTTCGGGTTTTTGGCCGGTGATCGAAGCTTTGGAGCGTTTTTTTCGTGGGCGGGTGGATTAAGATAGGGGCCGTAACAATTAGAATAGGTTTGGGGGTATATTATACTATGCCTATAATAAGGACCCCCCCCAAAAAAAACAAAAACTAGTCTAATTATTGAGGCCCCTATACTACGGTATTTCGGCTCAGGGGTTTCAGGATTTCCGGTTCCAGGCTGGGCACGAAACGTGGGGAGCCTTTTCGCTAGCTGCTGCTGGGTTTAGGGTTTAGGGTTTAGGTGCTGTCATGCCGCTACAAGTTCTGTACTACCCGACTTTAGTTGTGAGGGATGCTAAACCCTAAACCCCAAACCCTCAACCCCAAACGGGGCAATCGGGACGTCAGAGCTGGGGTCCAGGAGTAAGCCGAGCATTGGCATAGCAGAACACCAAATCGTCCACCCCAATCCCTTTAGGATAGGGTTTCCGATTTCAATTCTTGCTGTCGTATACCCCGAACCCTATCAAAATGATTAAGGTCCATCTATTGAGCTAAGTTGTGTCTGGACACGCGGCCCCGAGCCAAGAGTATGGAGCGCAGTACGGAATACCCCAACACCCGAACCGAACCCCGAGGTCAAAGAGTTTATGGTTCAGACAAATACCCTAAAGCCTAAACCCCTAAAAACCCTAAACCCCCTAAAAACCCTTAACCTTAAAGCCCCTGCATCCCTGTCGGGAGCTCATATCTTCCGCCCTTAATTAAGAAAGATACCTTGAATTCTAGTAGGATTCCTAATATGATTTAAGGTATATTCCTTAATTCCCTTGTCGCACCCTTATAGATCCCTTTAGGAACCCTTAGGGGTATACTCCTTACTTAATCCCTTCCCCCTTTTACTAAACTCCCCCCTAATTAGGAATCCCTTAAGTTTTATTCGGAATCCTACTCTAATTTAAGGTATATTCCTTACTAAGAGGGGTTTTGGAGGCTCTGGGTATCAGAACCCCAAGCCCGGACCCAGCCCCAAGGCGCGAGGGCTCTAAACCCTACCGGGGACATAGTAAGGGCTCTTAAAGGGCTCTTGAAAGGGATCTATAGGCTTCCTGAAAGGGATCTATAGGGTTTAGGGTCTGGGGGACTTAGTTTATGTAGGTGGCGAGTAGCTTAATTGGGTTTAGGGGCTTAGTAAGTCAGGTTGTATTTTCAAATACTTGTAAGTATAGCTACCGTATTTGTATCCCTAGTTGCTAAATCCCGTCATCCTCTTAAGTACAACCCCGAAGCCTAAGCATGCTAAACCCTAAACCCTAAACCTTAAACCCCTCACCCCTAAACCCTAAACCCTATTAAGCCCTTTGCAGGGGCGAATCCTGACTGACGATGATGGGCATGCGCCGGCTCGTGCTGCGCTTTGTGGCCTGCAGCCCGGGATGTTTCTTGGTGGGTGGGTGGGACGTAGTAAGGGTTCCTAAAGGGCTCCTTAAAGGGATCTATAGGGAATCCCAGAAAGTTGGAACATGGGTTTAGGAGGATTGGTGCTGGATTTCCCTTCTCTTTTGTATAAGGGACCTAGGGTACTGATGTTCCAACTTTCTGGAGTTTACTGTATAGGGTTCCTTAAAGGGATCTATAGGGCTCCTTAAAGGGATCTATAGGGTTCCTTAAAGGGATCTATAGGGTTTAGGGTTTAGGGTCTACTGGTGGGTTGGGGTCGGTAGTGTGTCAGGCCTAGGGTGCCTTTAAGGGATCTATAAGGAATCTATAGGGTTTAGGGTCCCCTACTTGGAGGGCCGGGGACTTAGTAAGTCGTTGAGAAGTAGGGTTATAATTGGGGTAACTCCATTTAGGGAAATTTAGGGTACTTATAACTCTACTTATACCCTACTTACTAAGTCCCCTGCCCCTCCAGGTAGGGTTCAGGGGCGTTCTGAAGTAGGGATTGATTTTTTTCGGGTCGTAAAACCAGTGTATACGGGTTAGTTCGTTATGCTGTTACATTGGTATTATGACTTTGTCTTATCTGGGGGTTGATTGACATGAGGGATTTTCTGTGGAGTCCTCGCAGTCCCTGTCTTTCTGAAACTGCCCTGTGGGAAGAATGTCAGCTGGTGGGTGGATCCACTTTAGGGTTCAAGGATTTTCAGGTTTATGCGTGGAGGGTTTCGGGGTCAGATGGGTTCAGGATTCAAGCTTCCAGTGCTTCATGTTTACCCAGAGACTCCAAAACCACTTAATTAAGGAATATACTTGAAATCATATTAGGAATCCCTTAAATCATACTAGGAATCCCTTAAATCATATTAGGAATCCTACTATAAATTAAAGGTATATTCCTTAGTTTTGGGGGTTGTGGAGGCTCTGGGTATGCTTGGAAGACAACTGGTAGTTTCCGAAACTAGGGGTGATTAGACAGATCCTACTAGTTAGGGTACTAGATTACTTGGAGGGGCAGGGGACTTAGTAAGTCGTTTATAAGTAGGGGCTATACTTGGGGTAACTCCATTTAGGGTACTTAAAGCTCTACTTATAACCTACTTACTGAGTCCCCTGCCCCTCCAAGTAGGGCCCCCTCCTTTCGGAAAACCCCCAACTGGGACGTGTTCGGATCAGGGTTGCACGAGGGGGTGACAGGAGGAGATTTCGAGGGACTAAAGAAGAAAGAGACTCTACGGGCCATGAGATTGTAAGGTTACTCTAAGGTTACTATAAGGTTACTATAAGGTTATTGTAAGGTTACTAGAAGGTTGCTAGAAGGTTACTATAAGGTTACTGCCCTGAAACCCTTAGCCTGAACTCTAAACACTGCATAGCCTTTTTGGAGTTTCTGATTTTCGGCAAGGTAGGCTTTTGGCTTTTGTGTGGTGAAGACGCAGGGTTCTCAGGGTATCGCCTGCTTATGATCGAGTTCGGACCCCGGACACCAGCAGAATTTGACCCTAAACCTTAAACCCGGAACTGTACTTGGAGGATCAGGGGACTTAGTAAGTAAGGTTATACGTACCCTAGTTGTGGTTATAAGTATAGATACCGTATTTATCACCCTAGTTTCTAGATCCCATGATCCTTTAAGTATAGACTTGCACACTTACTCTTGTCGGATGCTCAAGAGCCGGCTCTTCGAGGGACAGTTCGTGTGCGGGACGGCCCTTGAAAGCAAGAGGCCTTCAAGCCGCAAACTCTCCAATGCAACTTTATTTAGGTGAGTGCTATGGGTTTAAGCATAGTTTCTTACAGTTTAGGGAGGTTGTACCAAGCCGCTTGACTGGAGAGTTTGCGGCAGTCCCCCTAGACATCGTGCTGCGATAGGTGGGGCATGCGCGTGCTGACTTGTAAGTCAAGCCTATCATCTCCAGAAAAACCCTAAACCCCTAAACCATCGAAGCTCCCAAAGCCAAGTCTACCGTGAAGCCTTCAACACGAAGCCCGAAACCCGCTTGGCCCTGGGTCCTATTTTCCGAAGCGGCGGATTGCGTTGCGCCCGCGTTGCGGCATGTGCGTTGTGGGAGCTTTGGGCCCGGGTCTTCTGGACAACGTCTTGGGGAAGGACGGGGGTTCTTTAGGGCTTCGGCTTCGGGACAATCGGGCTTCTGGTCGTAGGGGGCTCGGACAACAAGGATTTATATTGCTACAAATTCCTTAGACCTGTTACAACAACCGTCTGTTGACTTAATTGGGGTAGGGTCGGACTGTGAATAGTGGTTAGACAAAGGTAAGACAGTATTCCGAGTGCTGGCCCAACCAAGGGTGTAGTTCTTGGGGTGAGGTTTCATGCAGATTCTGTTCAATCTGCTCCGAGACGAACCCGTACACTAAATCCTAAACCTTCCCTACTTGGAGGATCAGGGGGCTTGGTAAGTAAGGTTATAAGTACCCTGAATAGGGTTATAAGTAATTATCAGTATAGTTACCCTATTTGTAGCCCTAGTTACGAAGTCCCATGATCCTTTAAGTACCCTAAACCCCTGTAGATCCCTGATAGAACCCTTCATAGTAACCCTGTAGATCCCTTTAAGGAGCCCAGGCCAGAACGGGAGCGCTCAAACAACAGCCTTGAGACCCGAGCCAACCCAAAACGCCGACCTAAATCGGATCCCACACCCTGACCCTGCACCTCATCTCAGCCTTCTCCCCAGAGACTCCAAAACGTAAAGGATCTATAAGGGTTCTGAGCCTCATCTCAGCCTTCTCTGCTGTTTGCGGCAAAGTCAAAGCGAGAGCGCTCAGATGTGGGTGGTTGTCAGAATTATGGTCCCTGTTTGGGTCCTTAATATAGTCCGGCACGTAATATTTAGGGTACCCAAAAAGGGACCATAATTTTGACAACCACCCATGTGTATGGACACGAATGGACTATTGAATAGAAGCACCAAGGGGCCGGATTAGGCTTTGGGGCAAACGGTTCGGAGTGGGGTCTCGGGCTTGGGATCACAAAACCCGAGCCCCCCCTCCCCAACGCGTTTCTGGGCTTCCACGTGCTAGAAGGAGTTTAGATGCCTTCTGGCAGGCTTAATCTAGGGGCCTTAATAATTAGAACAGGGTTTGGGGGTATATTGTACTTGAAGGGGCAGGGGACTTAGTAAGTCGTTTATAAGTAGCGTTATAATTGGGGTAACTCCATTTAGGGTACTTCTAACTCTACCTATATCCTGCTTACTAAGTCCCCTGCCAATCCAAGTAGTACCCGAAACCCCAAACCCTATAGATCCCTTAAGGAACCCTATAGATCCCTTTAAGGAACCCTATAGTTCCTTAAGGAACCCTATAGATCCAGCCCTTTAAGAACCCTTACTAAGTCCCCTAAAGCCCCCCCAAGTACAATTTGTGCACCTTCCTAAAGCACCTGGGGCTTTTTCTTATCCGACCAGCTAAAGAATTATAGGGTTTAGGGTTTAGGGTTTAGGGGTTTTCAGTTTTGTTTATATAAAACCCCAGAGAAACTTAGAACTGTTCTTATTATTAGTAGTAGTATTGTTAATAGCACTATGATTATGGTTCTAAGGGGAGGTATAAGTATAGATTAAAGTTTGAATCTAGGGGGCCGACATGCAGCTTTCCTCTAAGGCCTACAATTTTTGCGGGGTCGTGTCGCGATGCCTTGGGAGTCGAGCCTACAAGGATCTCTTGAAGCTTTAAAAATTCATCCGACATTTTTTGTGAAGCAATATCCCGTTCTACTCCTAATCATCCTCATACTCCCAGTAAAGTTATACTATAGCCCAAACCCTGCTCTAATGGTTAAGACCGCCATATTCCCAGGATGCAGGTGGAGCGACGTTCCTGTTAGATCCTCTCAGTGAGGCAGCATGGCCAGGTGTTGGGGTTGAGTGCCATATGGGGGTTTCCGAAAATAAGGGGTACCGTATTTGGGGGTCGGATCCTACTATTTCGGGTACTATATTAGGGTCCCCTATTTTGGGAAACGCCCATATAGGGGCCTAAATATTTACCAGTGCTTTGGGCTTCCTGGTCATATCTAAAGTATCTCATGCCCCCAAACAGTTTCACTGCTTGGATTCGTTTTATGCATCAGGTGCGTTCCTATCGAACTCTCAACCTCGCGAAAGAAAGATGCCCCAAGACCCTATCAACATTATGAAGGCCCTATACTACCGGGATTTCGGGCACATCCATGCAGGTTTCCGTCAAGCTGGAACGGGAGTTTCGAAAGCCACACGACAAGCAGTCCTAGGTAATGTAGGGGTCTTAGTAATTTCGTGAAAGATACTTGGTAAGATTCGTTGAAGGACCCCAAACCCCAAACCCCTAAACCCCAAAACCCTAAACGCCTAAACCCTAAACCCTAAACCCCTAAACCCCAAACCCCTAAACCCCAAACCCCAAACCCTAAACCCCAAACCCCTAAACCCTAAACCCCGTAGACCCTAAACGATTTCGAACTTGCAAAGGGAGTTCACCCAAGCTCTGAGCCTTGAACCTATTGCCCTGAGCCCTGAAGCCCCGAGCTCCTTGAAGGGATCCTTGAAGGGATCTATAGTGTTCTATAGGCTTCCTTTAGGGGATCTCTAAAAAACCCAAACCTGGGCTTTGGAGTACCATACTTTAATACTTTTTTCTTAATGGAACCATTATGAAATAAGAATTTGTACTTTTTTCTCCCTGGTTACTTAAAAAGCCCAGAAACCCAGAGCTTCCAAAAGTCCTTAATTCAGGAGTATACCTTGAAGTAGAGTAGGATCCCTAATATGATTGAGGGTATATTCCTTAATTAAGGGATTTTGGAAGCTCTGGGAACCCTGAACTCTGAAACCTGAACACAAAACCCTGAACCCTGAACCCTATATAAACGTAACCCCAAGCCCCAAAACTCTTGAAGCCTTGAGAGGGCGTGGCATGTTTCGAAACTATGCATTTGGCATAGTGTTTAATTTCCCTGATTGTTTAATATGGAGCCACCTAGAAAAGAGATGAGAATGCTGGGGTGCTCGAAAGAGTTTCCTGGGCGCCCTGGCGGAGAGTTTGAAGTTGCCCGAAGCCGGTTTTTGGTTGAGGCTGGTTTAGGGTTTAGGGTTTAGGGTTGAGGTTTTTAGGGTTTAGTTTTTAGTGTTTAGGGTTTAGGGTGTGAGCTTCGAAATCTTGACAGGAGCTTGCCATTCTCGCCGTGTCCGAGGAATTTTCGAGGCACAGCCTTGCCTCTGGATGGCTTGCGATCCATAGACACCAAAGCACATAATATCGGATAACATGGAAGAGAGGAATATAACAAAATATTATCAGAATGCAAGGCAACATACTGTAACATACAAACCATAATACGGTAGAGCATAGTGCAGTGTAGGAGAAGTATAGTATAGTATAGTCTAGTACATGGTCTAGTATAGTAGAAGAAACTCTGAGTTTGATATATCATTATAGAACAAACAGCTGTTAACGTAACATAACATCATACATCATGGTATGATGTAACATTAACATCAAAACAACAATCAAACTTCATGGACCCTCAGTTCCAAGCCCCCGAACCAAGCCTGTCGCCTTCAAAGCCAAGCCTAAACGGTTCCTCGAGATTTAGGGTTTAGGATTTAGGGTTAGTGCGTTAGGGTCTAGGATGTAGGATTTAAGAAAAGGGCTTGAATCCTGCAATCTAGATATCCCGCCTAGTGATTTCAAGGCACGTGTACCATGTCTTTGTTCTTTCGGTCAAGGCTTTGATTAGGGCTCCACGTGTCCATGACAAAACATTGCCAGTCTATCGCAGTTCTCATAACGGATCGCACAATCATTCAGTGTGAGTCTTTCACAGTCCTTGAAAATGATAGTACGATCACTAAGTCACTAAGCCACAAGATAAGACCGAATACAAGTAGCATAGCGTGTTCGGGCTAGCCCCAAGCCGCAAACCCCACACTAAGCCCTAAACCCTGCAACTAGAAACCCTACACCCTTAAACCAACAAGAAACTATACCCTCAGCCCTACACCCTTACCCCAACAAGAAACTATAGTCTCAGCCCTAGAGCATGTGTGCTGCCAGGCAAACTGGGATCTCTGCCGGTGCCTTAGTGCAGCAGAGCTTCGAGATTCTGCAGGCCCATCTGGCTTGCCGCAAGGGTTTAGGGTTTAGGGGTTAGGGTTTTAGGGTTTAGGGTTTAGGGTTTTAGGGTTTTAGGGTTTTAGGGTTTAGGGTGAATCCTTAACCGTTTGCGCCGAACCGGAACCCCAAGGCTTAGATCAACCTGACTTGTGAACAAAGGGCCCCAAACCCTTATTTATGTGCGTATTTGGCGAAGAAACAATGATGGGCTTGGTACAGAAAGGTTATTGCAATGGGATTACTAAGATCCATTTATTGGCTCAGCGGGCGTTTTAGGCACCAACAGGCTTACTGTAGTACTTGAAGAAGAGGGCTACCTTTAAAACGGTATAGTAGAGGTCCTGCTGTCATTTTCCAAACCCGAAGCCCTAAACCTTAATTCTTAAATCCTAAACCCCTAAAAACTTAACCTCCAAACCCTAAACACCACACAAGTAAACCCGAAACCTGAACCCTAAACTCCAAGCCCTAAGCCCCCCTTACAAGCCCTCAAGGGCTCTCGTAATAGAGAACTCTTATAGTGTCGTTCTAGATCCGTTTGGAGGCCCTTATCTCAAAGAACTCCTACAGTAACCCATTAATAACCCATTACAGGATTTCTTAAAAGAAAACCCTCAACCCCTAAAGATACCCTGAAAGGAGCCCTTAAAGGACCTCTTAATGGAAGCCTTGAAGGAGCCAATGCGTGGTTGTAAATATTAGGGTCCCTGTTTGGGTCCTTATAAAAATACGGCACCTAATATTTAGGGTACCCAAACAGGGACCATAATGTTGACAACCACCCAAATCTCGCTTAGACGGGAGCCTAAACGGTGGAAGGTTTCTTTGCTGGGTATCGATTTGGGAGAATTGTCTAATTTCCCTATTGCTTGATATAGACCATAGAGCCCTAATTTTATACTATACTATACTATACTGTAGTAATATGCTATACCATAATATAACACACTTATATAAATGAGCGTGGGGGCTGCTGAAATCGACACCTCGTTTGCCTTTGACAGGAAGGCCTCCCTGCACATGCAGCTGCTTTGCTTGCACGGCCAGGGTGGCCTTAAGGGCTTAGGGCTTAGGGTTTTGGGGTCCAGGGTTTAGGGCTCAGGGCTTAGTTTTGGGCTTAGGGGTGAAGGTTAGGGTTTAAGCTTTACGGCTTATTCCAGAGGCCGCAATATTTTTCAATGCGACAATCTGCTACTCCACAAAACTCTTGTCTAATTTCTGTGGGTAGTTGCCTCCACTATCACACAACTTCCTCGAAACCTTTCTTTCCAAGAGAACCGAAAACTCTTAGGGACTTATTGTCGTTGTTAGTACTGGTGTTGTTTTTGTTAGTCTTCATAGCATGACTATCATTGTTATTAATCTGAGTATTAAAGGCATAATCCTGGATTCAGGGGTTTGGGTTTTTCGGGGTTCTTCATCGGAGGCACGCCTTTGAGCTTCTATATTGTAATATGATACTAGACTAGACTCGACTAGACGATACTCTATTCTACCATACTGGACTGTATTATACTGTACTATGTCACATGATACTATGCTATGCCATAATACTATACTATATCATGTTACACGACATTGCAGTGCACAGTACATTACATTACACGATCTTATTTTATACCATACCATACTAATACTATACTAGAACCTTATCTACCTCATACTGTACTCTATACTATACTAGACTATACTATACTACTCTATACTGTGCCATACTTTGACACACTTATACATTACAGGCTCTTACACTATAGTATACTATACTAATATCATACTACACTGTACTGTTTTCTTTTAACAAATACCAATACTGTCCTACACTGTGGATCGGATCTTCAAAACCTCCAAGGAGGATTCCTTCCCCGACCTTCCTCCCAGCAGAGTTGACCCAAAGAGACCCTGAGCCGTCTAAAACTCCTAGGAGCCCTATAGGGTCCCTTAAAGGGCACTATAGGATTCTATAATAGGGTCCCTTTTAAGAGGAACCCTTTTGAAAAGGAAGCCCTTAAAGATCCCTTAAAAAAGCCCTTCTAGATCCCTTGAAGAGCCCTTATAGATCCCTGAAAGGAGCCCTTATAGATCCCTGAAAGGAGCCCTTATAGATCCCTTAAAGGAACCCCAAAAGGAAGGCAGGTTCCGGCTCACGCTGGGCTTCGGAAGCTCCGAGGTTTCACGATCCGCAAAGACGAAGATCAGGGCGTGCCCCGGCCAGGGTGTAGTAGTACGTAGTAGTAGGGTTTAGGGTTTAGGGTTTAGGGTTTGGGGAAGTAGTAGTAGCAGCAGTAGTAGTAGTAGTAGAGGAGAGGGTTTGGCGGCAGTAATGCTGATGCTAGTACTCGCATTATTGATAGTACTGGGTTGAAGTTCTGTCGGCAGAACCGAATCGCTGTAAATTCGTTTAGGGTTTATGCAGGGTTTGGGGTTGACGGGGGGTTTAGGTGTGAACTCGGGGGGTTCACTTAGGTGGTTTAGGGTGCAGGCTAGTGGGCGGTTTAGGGTTTGTGCCTTTGGGGTTTGAGGGGCTTAGGAGGTTTTTGCAGGGAATCTGAGTGCATTCAGGGGCGGTGTACCGTTTCAGACTACAGTTTGGCCCACGGGTTTTGGGGTCACGTGAGGGTCTGACCATCGCCGCTAGGATCGTCTTTGTGCGTTGTATCAACTAACTTTTGTCAGACGATGACCAGAAAGTCAGGGCCCTCATATCACAATCATCGACAGTCATCCTTCTGCTGTTTCCATCATAGTCCGTTGCTCTAGACACCGGAGAACTTGAAAGCTTGGATCGTAGCAGAGGTATTGCCGCGCGTGCGGCGAGAGCGGGCTGCAACGACATGCCGAAGTTTCGGCTGTGCAGACGCCAGTTCAAGATATTTGTGGGCCCGGTTTGGTGTCTTGGGTTTGCGGATGGTGTTGCGTAATAGAGGGGCCTAAATAATTACCAATACTATTTTGGGGGTTCCTGCTTATATTTATACTATAATGTGCCCTTCTTGTTAAGGCATTTAATTTAAAGCTACCACAATACGGAAACCCTCAACCCTATAGATCCCTTTAAGGAACCCTATAGATACCCTTACTACCCCTGCCCCTCCAAGTAAACCCTCAGAACCCTCAACCACACGACTGATGCCCTCCTGGATCACTAGCCGTTTGTGATCGCGGAGGAAGTGGGCTTCGCCGGGAACTAAAGGATCATGGGACTTAGTAACTAGGGTTCCTTAAAGGGCTCCTTAAAGGGATCTATAGGGTCCCTTAAAGGGACCTAGAGGGTTTTGGGGTTATGAATAAGGTAGCTATACTTATAATTACCTATAGGAGTTAGTAATTGGGTTATGAATAAGGTAACAAAACTGATAATTACTTATAACCCCAATTAGGGTACTTATAACCTTAATTACCAAGTTCCCTGATCCTCCAAGTAGTACCCTAAACCCTAAACCCTATAGATCCCTTGATGGAACCCTATAGATCCCTTTAAGGAGCCCTTTAAGAACCCTTACTTACTAAGTCCCCTGATCCTCCAAGTAATACAGCGACCTTCATAGTCAGACGACGGTTTCGGGGAATAGTATCATAAGTATAGAAGATACCCTATTGGTTCCTTAACGGGATCTATAGGGTTCCTTAAAGGGATTTATGGGGTTTAGGGTTTAGGGTCTACTTGGACGGGCAGGGGACTTAGTAAGTAGGTCATAAGTAGAGTTATGAGTACCCTAAATGGAGTTACGCCAATTATGACCCTACTTATAAACGACTTACCAAGTCCCCTGGCCCTCCAAGTATAGAAGAAACCCTGAGAAATAGGATTGGTAATGTTTCAGACCCATGTTACCGAAGCTAAGTGGGGTCGGAGGCTTAATGATTTAATGAGGCCTTTTGAACTTTGCACGAGGTTTAGATGCGAGAAGCGGTAAAAGATTCCGGGAGATGACATGGCGTGTTGCATTTCAGAGATGTGGGCTTTGAGGCAATTGGTCCCTGAACCCTAAACCCCAGCCCAAGCAATTCGTTCAAGAGAAGCCATCTTAGCCCCCTAAACCCTAAACCCTCGGCTGATTCAAGGACCTGCCACCGATCGGATGGCTCTGCGTTCGTGGCGTTCCACATGCTCAGCATGTTCCAGGAGTGTGGGGCGTTGAGGTTCCCTAGACCCCAACCTTTACGAAAGGGATCATGGGACTTAGTAACTACTGCTGTGAATAAGGTAGTTAAACTTACAGCCACTGATCACCCCAGTAAGGGTAATGACTTATAACCTTATTTACTAAGTGCCCAGATCCAAGTAAACCCTAAACCCAGATCCCCTCCAACGGCCGATCTGCTATTCCCATGACAGATGTGCTGGGAGGATCAGGCTTTCACGATTGTTTTTGTGTGATCAAATGTGCTTTCATTGAAGTGTTTAGATATCGTCCTTTATGATGGTCAGTACTGCTCTCTTCGCTGGTGTTGCGGTGCTTGCTGTTGATGTTTGTTGATGATTAGGCGGGAAAGCAGCGACGCTGGCTCTGTGGCCCTTTGTTTTCCTTTGGTCTTCTCGCACTTGTGTGTTTTGTTGACTGAAGGTTTGGTGCCTCCAGCCCCGAAACAAAACAATCCCAAATTCCTTCTTAGAAACTGCACGGCACCTAAACCCCGAGACTGTGATACTCCCAATTCCCGAAGCTGAAACTTTCAAGCCCGACGCCCTATTTAAACGCACAACCCGGAACTCCAAGTTGCAATCTCTCAGTGCCCGACACCCATGTCAAGCCGAATGTAGAGGCCTGCATACTCAATAAGAAGTATTACAGTCTATATATATATGTACAAAAACATGTATGTATGTATGTATGTATGTATGTATGTATGTAACGTATGGATGTATGTATGTATGTATGTACGTATACCTGTGTATGTCGACGTATATACATATTTATATGTATGTATGTATACCATGATATACATCTATTTCCTATTCTACCCGATATCCGGGAAGCCTCCCCGCTCCTCGGCGGATCCGGGGACGTAGCAACTAAGGCCAGAAGCAGCTTGATGGGGCTCCGGGCAATGATAGGTATAGCTTGATTTAGAACGCCAGTCATCAAGTCCTATGGACCTTTGGGTAGATGTAGATTTGTATCCTCAAATCCAACTCCCAATTGATCTGGCAACCTTTGTAGCACCTCTCAAAAAACCCTTACTTATAGCGACCCTTGTAGTACATTCTCGAGATTTTTAGAGTGTATATCTCTTGTAGTACACTGTACAGTACCTATCTCAAAACCCTCAACCCCTAAACCATGAGCCCTAAACTTCTGTCAAGACCCTCTGAAGCAGTCCAGAACTTAAAGATCATGGGACTTAGCAACTAGGGTTATAATACGGTGACTATACTTATAATTACTTGTAGCCCCAACTAGAGTACTTATAACCTTACTTACTAAGTCCCCTGATCCTCCAAGTAGTACCCTAAACCCTAAACCCTATAGATCCCTTTCAGGAACCCTATAGATCCCTTTAAAGTGCCCTTTAAGAACCCTTACTTACTAAGTCCCCTGATCCTCCAAGTAATACAGCGACCTTCATAGTCAGACGAGGGAGACCCTTATAGGAGCCCTTACTAAGTTCCCTGATCCTCCAAGTAGTACCCTAAACCCTAAACCCTATAGATCCCTTTAAGGAACCCTAAGGAACCCTATAGATCCCTTTAAGGTGCCCTTTAAGAACCCTTACTAAGTCCCCTGATCCTCCAAGAGCAGCAGGAGGCTGGTCGCCCCCGTGTGCTGGGAGCTCCCTGGTTCCATTAACCTACCTTTGGCTAGTAGGGAATGGAAGAATGGTAGTAATAGGGGATATTTAGGGTTCCTTTAAAGGGGTCTATAGGGTTCATTAAAAGGGATCTTTTAGAAGAATGGTAGTAATAGTAGCTGTAATTGTACCCCATTCCTCCATTCCCTACTAACCAAAGGTAAGTTAACTGAAAGGTCACGACAAACGGATCCCTAAAGGATGTAGTGTTTAGGGTTTAGGATTTAGGGTTTAAGGTTTAGGGCTTAGGGTTTAGGGTTTAGGGTTCATCATAATCTGTATATATGGTAAATAATATATGTAAATATACACATATTTACACATGTTGCAGGAATTTGGGTTCATATGCGTATGGTGTCTATATATATATATATATACATACATACATAGTATATAAGGTATATATAAATGGTATGTGTGCATACATATATATATATGTAAGAGAAACCTTTATGTATTATGTGACGCTTCTCTTTTTTCAAGCACTTTTAAAAGTTTCAAAAGGTTCGGGATGAGGGTGGGCAGGGTTTCAATAGTTTCAATAGTTTTGAAAGTTTCAATAGTTTTGAAAGTTTCAAAAGTTTTGAAAGTTTCAA